>JAGFPH010014264.1:0-24124 GCA_018207615.1 Philaenus spumarius | reverse complement strand
CATTATTATTAAAACATTATTGAATATCAATTTTATTTTATCGGTATATTTATAAGGGCACTTTTCGGGGTTTTTTGGATTTAGTTTAAAACCTTTTCCGGTTGATTTAGGTTTCTGGAGATCTACCTGGTCGATGGTGCGGTTTGATTTAAATGAAAGAAAATGTTGTCATTATTATAATAAAATTAAGAAATGCCATTTTTATTTCATCAGTATATTTATAAGGTCAATTTTAGATTTTTTTTAGTTTTAGGCTTTTTATTGATAACTATTTCTGGAGTTCTGCGTGTCCGATTTTCGTGTCGTTGGTTTTAAATGAAAGAAAATCTCATTATTTTAAACACATTATTAAATGTTATTTTTTCAATTATTTTGCACTTTTGAGTTTTTTGTTTTTAGGTTTAAACCATTTTTTTTATATGATTTTAGTTTTTTCCAGTGAAAACTTCATTAGGTTGGGCACTTTTTGCATGGAGAAAAATGATTGAACTCGCTTCACCGTCATCGTCATCGCACTTACAAAAAATTTTTTAAGGCTCCGTCACATCTCGGCAATTATTTAAGGTTCTGTTGCATCCCCGCAAATATTTAAGGCTACGCCGAAACTCCGCAATTATTTAAGACACAGTCGCATCCCCGAAATTATTTAAGTCTCTATCGGATCTCTACAATTATTTAAGGCTCTGTTGCATCTCCGCAACTATTTAAGGATCCATCCCATCTCCACAAAGACTACGTAGCATCTTCGCAATTATTTAAGACACAGTTGCATTCCCGAAATTATTTAAGGCTTCATCGGATCTCCACAATTATGTAAGGCTCCGTCGCTTATCCACAATTATTTAAGGCTCCGTCACATCTCCGCAATTATTTAAGATCACAACATTATACATTGATTAAAAAAATACTTCTCAATAACTCTAAAATAAAGTTAACTATAGGAACCTAAAATGTTTTCACTTCTGACGGCAGACCCACGACTGCCTGTTTTTAAAATGTCATTTTTATTTCATCAGTGCATTTATAAGGGCACTTTTTGAATTTTGGTTGTTTTATTAAATGTCATTTTTATTTCATCAGTGCATTTATAAGGGCACATTTTGAGTTTTGGTGGTTTAAATACCCTTTTGATTTTATACCTATTTCTGGAGATCTGTCTGACCAATTTTAGTGGTGTTTATTCAAAATTAAAGGGAATATTGTCTTTATTATCAAAATGTTATGAACAGTAATTTGTATTTCATCGGTTTCTTATAAATTTACTTTTTGAGGTTTTTTGTTTCTAGATTAAAACACTTATACTACATATTTATGAAGATCTACCGGGCCCATTTTACTTCTGTTTATTTGAAATAAAAAGAGAATATTATTATTATTATTATTAAAAAGTTATGAAAAGTAATTTGTACTTCATCCTAATACTTCTTATAAGGACACTTTTTGAGGTTTTTTGGTTCTAAGTTTGTGTTGTCAATCTAGCATCGCGGCAGCGGCCGCACGGGGTAGCACCACGGTAGCGAGCACGGCCAGTAATTCAAAGGTCGCGCGATCGAATCCCGCATGGGACAATAATTTTTTTATACGATTGACGTAGGTAGAATATTATTTTTTGTTTTGTTCTAAAAAGTAGTAAATAAAATGATTAAAAACAATATTATTTTGACTAAAGTAAGTTGGGAGAAAGTTTGTGTCAGTTAACTGATACCGTTTATTTACTCACAATTCCTGAACGAATATACAAATTACAAATCATGTTTTGAGGTGTATTTAACATTTATGAATACATTTCACATTATTGCATACTGTATTTATATATATTTAACAGTCGTAGGTGTTTGAATTATGACACAGTGTTTGCTATTACTTAACCTAAAAAAAACTTATTTGAGAATAATTACCTGATTGTAAATTTCTCAATTTGATTGCTATGGTAATAAATTCAAACGATATCAAGAAACGTGTGTCGGTTCAGTATAGGCCTCACCTAAAATTGTGTTAGCTTTTGTTCCAAACCAGCTGTTTTATATAAAATATGTAACAACAGTTCTTTTAATTGTAATATAGTCAGAATTTTTCCAAATTAGCTGTTTTATTTGTATTATGCAACAGATTTTTGAAGAATTGTTTTTTTATCGTGTTGTTTTTGTCAACCTAACCTAAAATATTTGGTTGTGAAAAACAAAACAGGTGTTTTATTTGGAATGGTCAAAACCCCTAGTTTTGTTCATAATTTTTACATTTTTAAAAAGACCCCTAAATATTTCATTAATAAAAAGTTGCCTAGATTAGTCTCTGAAAAGTCCTTTACATGGGAATGAAAGTTTCGTCAAAATGGGTTCAGCCATACCATAGATTAGCCCGGACAAAAACAGGCAGACATACAAACATAAAAAAAATTTTAAAAAAATGTTTAGGTTATGGTAAAGTCTCGATAACCATATGAGCTTGGAAAAAAGTATTTATTTAGAAATCACTGACAGACACTTTAATTTTATTTGTACGTATTGATTTTTTTAGGGCTCGACCCGGGCCCATATGCATTTTCCCCCGCTACCCTGTCTGCATAAATTGTCTTGTGTGGGTCTGCTCCAGTAAACGAGAAAGCAACTGGAATTGCAAGCGCTTCTCTCTGTAGCCGTATCTAAACAGTGCAATTTCTTGCAGCTGAGCGCTTTGGCATTGCCTCATTTCAAACCATTTTATAAATCCATCTTTTGTAATTGAGTGCTGAAAAAAAACCTGAATATCCTTTGTAAAATTGCGGATCCGGCTTGCGTTTCACTTTTAATTATAAATATTTTACCGTGTAAAGAAAAAAGTCCAAACTTGGTCATTTACGTGACAAATGAAAATATTTTTTAAAAAATGTGAAACGCAAAACGGCTGCGTATTGTGACTGTGCTTAAAACGAGACCTTGCAAACTATTTTATTATAGAAAATGAACGAAATAAATGGTTTGAAATTTAACGTTGCTCTTATGGGATAAAAATCCAAGATGGCCGCCACTACAGCAGCCCCTTATTGTTAATTTATATTGTATTGTGACGTAGCCTGCATGTAAATAATGTCAACTAAAATAAATTGAAGTTCAGTTACAATGTGTGTAGGCCAGTCGGTAGAGGTAATTTTAGACCAAAAGTTCCAGTAATTTACAATACGGCTGATTTTTTTTTATAAGTACATTCAAGTATGTAGATTAACATAAAAAAAAGTTTACCAGTCTATCGATTTCCCAAAGTCAAAAAAAATTGATTATCATTTTTTTTCGATTATCTTTAATATTTCGAGCTGGGATAAAGATAGAGAAAAATAAAAAAATATCACCGTGTAGTGGAGGTATTTTCAACAAAAAAGGTCATATCTATTTATTTCGTCCGAGCAATGGTTTGTCTAGAAAAAATTCGATAATGCAGGTATGTATTTTGCAGCAGGGGAAATCACTAAAAGGGGACATCTTATTCATATAATTATGAAGCGTTGGCTCATTCTAAATTGGCCAAATTTTAATATATCGAATTGAAACTTGACGTAGGAGTTAAAATATATATTTTAAACATTTATGCTGAGTCTCAGCTTGTTATCTTGAAAATGACCCGATCTAGGAGTCGATTTCGATTATCGATTTTAGGAGTACCGGACCCACGAACTAATTTCAATCTATTCCAGTTTCGTCAATTTTTGGAATATCAACACCAAATTTGTTTCACAATTTGAGTACACCAGTATAAATATTCTTAGTAAGTATGAACGATTTTTTCTTGTTATTTTTAAAAACGAGGTGCTTGAAAATAGTCTTCTGTTTTACCTATTTCGTTTTAACTATAACACTTTTGGATTCAACGACTCCATTTTCGACATTTTTGAACATATCGATTTAAAAATTGGTACAGAAGTTACAAATACAATTGTTTTTTGCTATACTTATTTTAAAAACTATATTTTCAAAAATGACTAATCTGCAGCTGATCAACTCAAGCGTTTTGATGAAAAATCTAAAAAAGTCTAAAATTATACTTTTTTAATTTACTTGTGCTTTTAAAAGCAAATAATGAAAAAGGTTTATACTCCTTGAACTTGTTTGAATATATATATTTAACTTGTAAAAAAACTTTCAGGTTGATATTTAGAAAATTTTCTAAACTGGAGCCGATTAAAATTAGTTCGTGGGTCCGGTACTCCTAAAATCGAGAAACCCATTTATGAGTCAAGTGGCTCTAGATCGGGTCATTTTCAAGATAACAAGCTGAGACTCAGCATAATTGTTTAAAATATATATTTTAACTCCTATGTCAAGTTTCAATTCGATATATTAAAATTCGGGCAATTTAGAATGACTCAACACTTCATATATGAATAAGATGTCCCCTTTTAATGATTTCCCCTGCTGCAAAATACATACCTGCATTATTGAATTTTTTCCAGACAAACCATTGCTCGGAGGAAATAAATACATACGACCTTTTTTATTGAAAAACACCTCCCCTACACGATGGTATTTTTTATTTTTCTCTATCTTCATCATAGCTCGAAATATTAAGGATAATCGAAAAAACAAATAATAATCGATTTTTTTTCGACTTTGGGAAATCGATAGACTGGTAAACTTTTTTTTATGTTAATGTACATACTTTAAGGTACTTACAAAAAAAATCAGCCATATTGCAAATTACTGGTAGTTTTAACCTATACCGACTGGGCTAATGTGTGATTGAGCGAATGTTGAATAGAAGATCAAGGTTATATTAATGTTAACATGATGTCTCATCTTACAAAAAAAAGTTTTTACAAAATAATATTATACTGCAACAGAACTTTCTATGTTACTATAAGCGTAGTACGAAGACTGGCCGTATGGAGCGCTACGTTCATAATATAAAAGATTTCACTGCCAGGACATAGACACTCTGTATGATATATTGCGTTGGTTATTTTAAAAATATTAATGCTCTATTTACTATTTTTATAAATTCTGGAACGGCTTGATTAAATACGTCGAGCCTAAAAAACAGTTACAATATAGTCGGATGTGGTCCCGAGCCAAGTCTACTTAAGATCACTTCCTTAACACTTAATTGCTAACGTAGTGAGATTTTTTACATTTATTTTGGTAACGTGTAAACGCTAAAAATCCCGTTTTCCGCCAGTTTGTTACTCATTACTACCGAACAAAATAAAAATGACAAATCAGGGTTTGAGGTGTATTTAACATCTATGAGTACATTTCACATTATTGCATACTGTTTTTATATACAGGGTGTTCCCAAATTATGTTTCCAGACTTCCACAAATTGTTACTTTGGTCAAAACAAGAACAAAACTTCCAATAAACATAGGTTCTAAAACGCTTAGTTTCCTAGATATCCGCCATTTTGTTTTTTGTACAAAATAATTCATATCTAGAGAACGGTTTGACTGCTTGAGTTCAAACTTGGCATGAAGTTTCACCTGACATTGATGTACCTCAAGAAAAATAAACGATTAAATCTAATCATGCGTTTCAAAATGGCGGCTGTTTAAAAATTTCAAACCTAAATTACTCCAAAACCGTAAATTTTAACCAATTTAATTAATTTCAATTGTAGAGGACTTCTAAGAGATTAACCTAGGCTACTTTCGATCCCGGAAATATTTACGGTTCCTATTTAAAAATTTTAAAAATGTAAAAATTATGGACAAAATCAGGGGTTTTGCGAACAACTGATTTTGATCAAAAGCTAACACTTTGACAAGATCGTCTGTGTTTTAATTTACTGTTTACAATAATACAAACTAACACACAAACAATAATAATCCAGACACTCGCACTACTAAACAAAATATTATATGAATGCAAATACAAATAATTTAATAATATATTTTCCGGATATCTATATACAGGGTGACCCACGAAGAAACGAAGAAACTCTCAGGACTTGTTCTTCAGGTGAAAATAACAAAAAAAGTTCATATAAACATAGGACCGAAAACTCTTCGTTCCCCAGATATCCGCCATTTTGTTTTTTGTGCACAATAATTCATATCTAGAGAACGGTTTGACTGATTGAGTTCAAACTTGGCATGAAGCTTAACCTAACAATGATATATCTCAAGAAAAATAATCGATATTATCGAATCTTGCGTTTCAAAATGGCGGATGTTTGAAAATTTCAAACCTAAATAACTCAAAAACTGTACATTTTAATGAAAAATGTCAAGATACCTTTTTTGTAGCCCTTTTGATTCAGTATCGGATGGTGTAACTGTCTGGCAAAACAATCGGATGAAGGATAACAGTTAAGTTATGTGTACTAATTGGTTTGTTCAACCCGGCATCCTATACCAACACAGTAAATACTACTACAATATTGTATGGACTTTTGTTGTCATTACCTTTTAACTTAGCTATTATCCTTCATCCGATTGTTTGGATAGTGTACACCATCCGATAGGGAATCAAAAGGGCTACAATAAAGGTGTCTTGACATTTTTCGTTAAAATGTACGGTTTTGGAGTAATTTAGGTTTGAAATTTTCAAACAGCCGCCATTTTAAAACGCATGATTAGATTTAATCGTTTATTTTTCTTGAGGTATATCATTATCAGGTGAAACTTCATGCCAAGTTTGAACTCAATCAGTCAAACCGTTCTCTATATATGAATTATTTTGTACAAAAAACAAAATGGCGGATATCTAGGAAACTAAGCGTTTTAGGACCTATGTTTATTGGAAGTTTTGTTCTTGCTTTGACCAAAGGAACAATTTGTGGAAGTCTGGAAACATAATTTAGGAACACTCTGTATATTTACCGGTTAAACCAGCGTATACAGTAAATTAAAACTCAGACGATCCTGTCAAAGTGTTGAGCTTTTGATCCAAATCAGTTGTTTTATTTATCATTGTAGCGTGTCAAGTCCGTTCGCAAAACCCCCAATTTTGTCCGTAATTTTTACAGTTTCTTTCTATTTTTAAACAGGAACGCTAAGTATTTCCGAGATAAAAAGTAGCCTAGACTAATCTCTGAAAAGTCCTCTGCATGCAAATTAAAGTTTCGTCAAAATTGGTTCAGCTATTTCGGAGATTAGCCCGGAAAAACAAACGGACAAACAGACAGACAAATAATAAAAAATGTGAGTTTAGGTTTAGGTAATAGCCCAGTCGGTACCTATAGGTTTCAACTACCAGTAATTTGCAATACGGCTGATTTTTGTTATAAGTACCTTAAAGTAAGTAGATGAACATAAAAAAAAGTTTACCAGTCTACCGATTTCCCAAAGTCGAAATTTTTTTTTTTTAAATTCGACTTTGGGAAATCGATAAACTGGTAAAC
Organism: Philaenus spumarius; assembly: GCA_018207615.1. Lineage (NCBI taxonomy): Eukaryota > Metazoa > Arthropoda > Insecta > Hemiptera > Aphrophoridae > Philaenus > Philaenus spumarius. The sequence continues at coordinate 16,816 of JAGFPH010014264.1, read as the reverse complement.
TTTTTTTATGTTAATCTACATACTTTAATGTACTTATAAAAAAAATCAGCCGTATTGTAAATTACTGGAACTTTTGGTCTAAATTTACCCCTACCGACTGGCCTATAAAGTGTGAAGAACCGTGTGAGCTTAGAGGAAAGTATTTATTTCGAAATCACAGACAGACACTTCAATTATTTTTATATGCCTGTTTCAAAAGGTTACAATACTATTATTATTGCTATATTAATTCAGCGATATGCGGTTTTTATGACGTGTTGGACGTGTCTTTTTGTCTAAACAGAATACACGGTACTTTAAGAGTAAAATTGGACTATACATCAATGTTTTCAGAAAACAGTGGACAATACAACGGTAATATAATAAATGGACTCACCATTACTTAAAGAATATACAGGGTGGTTATAAAGTCACTTCCCCCCTCCCCTTTAACTGTTGTGTTTGTTAAAACAAACAAATATCCTTTGGGGAACGATACTAACTTAACTCAAAGTATCTTTTGAAGCAATCGGAAATTCTGAGTGTCCCGTAAAAATGGGGGATTTTTGGGGCAACTCAAAATTTTAAAACGGGAAGTATGGTCACGTGATACCTCATTTTAAAGGTCTATTTAAGACTAGGAAAATGACATAAAGAAAATAAAAATCGGACCACCCAAAACAAAACGGCGGCCATAAACGTGTTGAAATAAATCGACATAAAGTTGCTAATACCTCGAAAAGGAAGAGTTTTTAGAAAAAATTTCAAGAGACAAAAAATGTTTATTTCAAAGGGCTCGACCTTAAAAATTGTTTCCAAATCTATTTTGTAAATTGTATTGTTACTCCATCGGAAAATTTTATAAAAAATTAAATTTACGAAATCAATTTGGAAGCTATTTGTTTGGTCAAGCACTTTGAAATAAACATTTTTTGGCTCTTGAAATGTTTACTAAAAACTCTTCCTTTTCGAGATATTAGCACTTTATGTCGATTTATTTCAACACGTTTAGGGCCGCTATTTTGTTTTGGGACGTCCGATTTTTATTTTCTTTATTTCATTTTCCTAGTCTTAAATAGACCTTTAAAATGAGGTATCACATGACCATACTTCCCATTTAAAAATTTTGAGTTACCCCCAAAATCTTTAGGGGACACTCAAAATTTCCGATTGCTTCAAAAGATACTTTGAGTTAAGTTAGTATCGTTCCCCAAAGGAAATTTGTTTGTTTTAACAAACACAAAAGTTAAAGGGGGAAAAGTGACTTTATAACCATCCTGTATACTCAGCATGCCTTGTTGAAGAAAATAATATTTAGTGAACGGATTGGAATGAAATTTGGGATGTAGCTTCCTCTAGGGCCATAGGTGCTGGCTAAGAAAGGGTTTTCAAAAAATTCAAAATTTTAGGGGGTTTGGGGGGTCAAAGTTACTAAATCACGATTTCTCTAAAACTACTGAACGGATTGGAAAGAAATTTGGTATGTAGTTTTCTCTAGGGCCATAGGTGGTCGCTAAGAAAGGTTTTCAAAACATTCGAAATTTTAGGGGGGTTTGGGGGGGGGTCAAAGTTACTAAATCACGGTTTCTCTAAAACTACTGAACGGATTGGAATGAAATTTGGTATGTAGCTTCCTCTAGGGCCATAGGTGCTCACTAAGAAAGGGTTTGAAAAATTTGGAAATTTAATGAGGGGTTTGGGGGATCAAAGTTACTAAAATCATAATTTCAGATATTTTGTTATTATGACAATAGTGCTTTTATTATTTGAGATCTATATATATAAAAGCCAAATACCACTCACTGACTGAACACTTAAAAATAATACAATACGTTAAAAAGACTGAAAATACCATCCACCACGGGCAACGCCGTACGGGTCAGCTGGTTAGTCTATATATAAAAGCCAAATCCACTGACACACTGATCACGATTTCTCAAAAACTACTGAACGGGTTGGAACGAAATTTCGTATGTAGCTTCCTCTAGGGCCATAGGTGCTCGCTAAGAAAGGTTTTCCGAAAATTCGAAATTTTAGGGGGGTTTGGGGGTCAAAGTTACTAAATCACGATTTCTCTAAAACTACTGAACGGATTGGAATGCAATTTGGTATGTAACTTCCTCTAGGGCCATAGGTGCTCGCTAAAGAAGGTTTTCAAAAAAATCTAAATTTTGGTCGAGTTTTGGGGGGTCGAAGTTACTAAAAATCCCCATAAGAAATACATAGTTTAATATATTTATTGATATAATATAGTGTAATATATTTATTGATATAATATAGTGTAATATACTTATTGATATAATATATTTTTTGTTGATATACATTTAACTTTGATTTGTCTATCCGTGCAAAGCCGGATCGGGTGAGCTAGTAACTTATGTTAATATTAGGAAGTAGGCTAGGTTGTTAAGGGTACTAATTTTTTGAAAAAAAAGTTATTTCGTCAATGTTTTTTTATAACTAACTAGATTCAAAAACTCTAAATACAATCTAAAAATCTTACCAAGGTGGGACAGCATTTTAGTTACATTTAAAAGAGTTGATGTTAAAATAAAAAAATAATTTTCCAGAACTTTGATTTCGCCATTCTAGTGTACGCCATCCTGTTTATCTTTTATAAGCTTTTCAGTTGAGTATTGCATGGCCTACTTTACATTTGAAATTTCCAAACCCCCCAAAATCATAGAGGGTCGGATATGTCAAAACATTTGTCCTGTTATGCGACACAATACCGTCGCAGATAACGCAACGAAACTTGGTACATCGTCTCTCTACAAGAACAAATGTTCGATGCAATTATAATTGTATTATCATCTTAGGGGGACGGTCGACAGGCAGTCGGAGGACGATCTTACATAGGACCATAGGTCGAGTTGTACGTCAAATTAAAGGTCCATCTTAGGAGAACACAATGCCGCAAATCGGACATCAAAAGGTTTACCCTACACAAAATGGCGACCGATTAAAGTTACAATATTGGGCATTTTGAAAATGGCTTAATTTTACTTATTGGCATTAGCTTTAGAAGCAAAACTCCGACAATCCACACCAGAAATACGTGAGATGCTACAGAGCGCTACGAATCTACTACACCAGCCTAGGTGACTGCCAATAAGTAAAATTAAGCCATTTTCAAAAATCCTAATATTGTAACTTTAAATAATGTTTGTATTTAACATCCATGAGTACACTTCACATTATTATATTCTGTTTTGATATATACTTAACGGTTAAACCAGCGTATACAGTACATTAAAACACAGACGATCCTGTCAAAGTGTTAAGCTTTTGAGCCAAATTAGTTGTTTTATTTATAATTGTAGCGTGTCAAGTCCGTTCGCAAAACCCCCAATTTTGTCCGTAATTTTTCAATTTTTTCAATTTTTCAATTTTTAAATAGTAACCCTAAGTATTTCCGAGATAAAAAGTAGCCTAGACTAATCTCTGACAAGTCCTCTGCATGCAAATTAAAGTTTCGTCAAAATTTGTTTAGCCTTTCCGGAAATTAGCCCGGTCAAACAGGCCGACCGACAGACAGACAAAAAATTTTAAAACGCATGATTTGGTCCACACAGTTTCATACGTCCGTGTACTTTAAAATGTCATCTACGTCAAACATGTTTGTTAAAAGAAAAATTTAGGTACATGAGTTCTAAAACAGGCACAAGGCAGTGGCGGATCTACCATTTGGGATAACGGGCTTAATCCCCCCCCCCTTGGGCCCCTAAACTTGCACTAGATAAAACAGGCTCACGGCAAAAAAAATACTAGGCCTATTATATATATATATATACATATAAAACAAATTTATAAAAACTAATAACTTATTAATTTTTGTGCGGTAGTTTGGCCTACATTACTTTAAATGGACTTATTCTGTTACTTTTCATTTTACCGTAGGCTATAATTTAAACGGTAAAACTAGTGAAAAGATGGAACACTTTTTCGAGACTTCGCCTCGTCCGGACAGAACACACGAATTGAAACTAACGGCTTTTGAACTCTCAAAATTGGTTTTTCCGTACCCAAAAACATATGAAACGATACCCCGCACGGAACTTTCAAAATTTTAACACAATATTTTCAAAATGTTGATAAAAAACTTGACCCCGACGCGCTACGACTTTTAAACTCTCAAAATCAGTTTTCCCGTTCCCGAAAACATATAAAACGATACCACACACTGTGATTTCACAATTTTGACCCGATAATTTCAAAAATTTGACCCAAAAACGTTACCCCGACGCGCTACTGCTCACGCTAGAAAGCTCAAAAGCATAAAATTACGAAGATTTTGGTACCATCGGTTAGTTTTCTACGACATCTGTTAGTGCTTATATCGTGTATACAGGAAAACAGACGCACACAAAATTACCGCTTGATTTCGATACTTCGGCATTCTAATGCGAGCCGAAGTAATTAATAATTGTTATGTACCGGTATTATAAAAGTAGGTTTTAGTCCTAATTCGAATTAAAACAAATTAACCATTGTATTGGAACTATGAGAGTCGGTAACGGCAGAGAGAGCTTTACGGTTTTAAGACGTGCCTGAGGAGCACAATGGGGGGATTCCCGACTCAATGGCCTGGCCTTAAAAGAGAGAAAGAAATTGACGTTGAAAATGTTATAAATGTGTTTTGTCAAAAAAAAAAAAAAAAAAAAAAACTATACAAGTAACATATTTTTATGTTTTTGATTTTTTTTAGAAAATAAATAACATTGCTGTATTTACATTCTTTTGTTTAAAATTAATAGACGTTTTTAGATACTACCTGAAAAACAGTAGGCCTAACATGTGTAACAGAGGTTTTTAAATTTATTTATGTGTTAATAATTATAAAGCGCAATGAACCTCATTTATTTCTGACTAAGCACAAAGAAATCAGTGGGATTTATATATTTTGAAGGTGCTTAAGTGTTTGTTTGCTGCTTAACTTCTTTGGGCACTGTTACGTTCAGGCACAAATGAAGATGAAGCATCAGTGTAATTACGTTATTACTCAATTTCCTTTCTTGTATGATTCAGGCCTTTTTGAAAATATCAGTTGTAGTTCAATTTAGTCTGTACAGTATCTGCAATAACAGGCGTTATTAAAACATGATTAAATAGTTTATTTCATCGCTAGGACCTAAAATGACGCTTTTCGATACGAGCTCCAGTTTAACGACCGAGGCGAAGCCGAAGTCGGAAAATGAGCGAGGATCGAAAAGTCACTTTTGGCCCGTGTGACGAACGATACTTTTCACCACACTGTGATTAATAGTATTAATAATACATTCCATATGTATTTTGTTTCTTCAAAATAACCTACCGTTTGTCAAAAACATTCCTGAATTACAATGACAACATAGTTTACGTTTACAACACTAACTAATTTATTGAGATCAGCTGATTTTAATATCAATAGCGATACAAATAAAAACCTTCCTTAATTTTAAGAATGTATAGACATTGATTTTTAAGGAAAAGTTTATCTTGTCTTTGGTGTTTTATTCTGTCATTAATATATCAATAGACACAATACACTACTACCGATACAGGTACATGAATAAACGTACTGACGTACTTTTTTAAATAATAAGTTAAAAGTTGATTTATTTAATACTTGTAAATAGTATCAAAATGTAATTTTTATTGTTACTCGCGTTTTTTTCTTTGTTAAAACCGTTATTGTATCTAATAATTTAATAAGACGACAATTCAAATCATAATTACTATTGATAGCGCTACTGGTGTTATAATTTTAAACTAATTTAGAGATCGGCAAAATCTCCAGCCGATTTTGCCGATCTAGACCGAGAAAACGCTATTTTCAATATTCACAGCTGATACTGAAAGTGACTATTTTCGATACAGTGTGATGAAAAGGGGTTTTCCTAATAGCTTTGTTTTGATTTTTTTACTCTTAAACTGCATTAAAATTACGTTTTTAGAGGCTATTTTTTCCAAATTTTTTCCGGGGGAGCGCCCCCCTTTGGTATTTAGCGCCCCCTTTGGTATTTAGCCCCCCCTGTGCTCAATCCTAGATCCGCCCCTGGCCCGAGGCAAATCTCTGCATACAGCAATGTAATATAATATTAATTTATTACATAGTGTCAAGTAAGACAATGCTATTGGTCCGAATATACATTGTGATATAATTTACTGATATAATAAGTCGTGACACACCTCTATATAATTTAAATGGATTGTTAAGCCACGATGGCCGTGGTTGTTAAGGGGTCAATGCTTTATCAATCGTCATGGCAACCATCAATGGAAAAGTTCCGGGTTCAATTTCCATTGACTCCGAATAATTTTCTAAATGGTTTCTTAACAGACATCATTGGCTGCGGTTCGGATTCCACGTAAAACTGTAGGTCCCGTCTTCATTAGCCTTAAGTGCAGAACAGCAGGTCGTTAAACACAAAAAAAATTTGGAAAACGGTTGACCCTAAAGGCCATCCATGTAACTTCCCGCTAAGTTTAATTACAACAAACACTATTTTTGGAAATTTTGAACTGCCATAACTTTTAAATGAATCAACCGATTTTTATGCGATTTGCGGCAATCGATGCAGTTTTTTAAGTCCATTGAAAGAATCAACATCAAAAATTTTTCAGATGAAAAGTTTCGGAGAAATTGAGGAAAAACACTTTTTTTGATTTTCTTTCGTTCACGATATCTCGCGAATGAATCAACAGATTTTTATGCGATTTGCGGCAATCGATGCAGTTTTTCGAGTTAATTGAAAAAATCGACAAAAGAGTTAAGTAAGACGAAAAAATGAGACGTCATTCGATAATGTAGGCATAATGAATCAATTGTTTGCAAATTATAGTGTAACACAGAATTTCTTGGAATATGAGTCGATGCCGGCAGTCCCCCGGTTGACCGCTTCTAACAAAGGCATTGTTTGTTAATAGGTGATGACGGTCCGTTCTACCTGAGGGTGTCTCTCTCATGGCTATAGAATACTATTCTATAGCCCTGTGTCTCTCTACGTTTTGAGGCAACTATAAAACTGTAGGTCCCATCTTCATTAGCCTTAAGTGCAGAACAGCAGGAGTTAAACACAAAAACAAATTAAATGGATTGCTACATCAACGTAAAACCTCTCTACATACGTTTTATAACACTTTAACCGGTGTTTATGGGGGTTAATAATGTGGCCCTCTTTTGAAAGGGAGTGGGGAGGGTGAAGGCAACAATTATAACTTTTTAAATAGAAACCCTTATCTTGTGACATATCATTGGGAAACCCTTAAAAACCCATGAGTTTCTATGGTAAGTAAATAAAATTCAGCTGACGCGCACGTTGGCTACGCTCATAAATGTTATTTTGTAAGTTACTGGCTGACCCGTGCGAATAAGGAGTAGGCCTACGCTTACCTGGTTTAACACGTTGGTTTAATTCAGTTATTCGAGTTTATTTATTTATTTACGTTGGTTTATAAATAACAGTTTATAACGCTTTACGTTGATTTAATTTGATTGATTCGCGTGATAGATTACACTTGCATATAGAATGTAAACAATCTAACTAACAGCTGTCAGTTAAACAGATTGGTAATAGAGGACGCCTTTAATTAGGAATCATATGAACTTTCGTAGGAAAGTTTTTAAAACTTTTTTAATGAAAACATTAGTTTTAAGCTATTTGTCTTATTTTTCGTCAATAGCGGAGAACATAAGCTTTGAAATTATGTTTGAATCATTAATTTTTATGAAGAATTAAGGAAGATATGGTGTTGTCACCAAAAAAACACACATTTAAGAAGTAATACAATATATTATATTATAAGGATTGTATTGGCTTTATATTATTTAAAAGACGGAAAGAGACGTGCGCAATCTGGTCTAGAGACAGTTGTTCCCCGTCAGGAGGAACTTTAGAAAACCTATTTACAAAATCTTTAAAACCCCGCCCCCTCCTACCAACCCCGCCTGAAAAATGTGTAATGAACGCATACGACTTGTGATGCATAGAATTAAAACGCTTTTAAAAGCATGAATTTCTATGGTAATAAAAATAAAAATTTCTTGACGTATTTTTACGTTAAACCAAGAAAAATGTCAACCACTTTGAAATTAAAGTGAAAGTGCAGTATGCAAGCAAAGGCTTAAATTATAATTTGTCTTATCACCTCACAGTTCCTTGTTATCGTTCTGTGATCAGCGTAACTTGGCTCTTGTTTATTTCACGCTGTTTAGTCCAAGAGTATTAGCATAGACTAACCGAGCTAACGGGCGGTCTGTACCGCGGTCCAGGACCATGAGTAGACGTAGTACAGGACCATCTCGCTAGGAGTCGTAGGAGCAGCACCGGTATTTGGCAAAAGACAGAAACTTGTACATGTACACAAAATAGCAGAAAACGTACTTGTTTTCATTATTAGAGTCAACTAAAGGTTCTTGTTGTCACTGAAGCTGCCTACTTGATGTTGGCTTATCAGTTTAAAAAAACTTCAAAATCGTTCCTTTACCTTGATCTTTATTGCGTTTATTACTCTACCACTCATCTTACTAATATAATAATTCTACTGAAACGTTCACCCTTTAACGTTTGGTAACCCTATTGATACCTATTTCTGAAGATCTACTTTGCCGATTTTAGTGCTGTTTGTTATAAATGACAGAAAATGTTGTCATTATTATAAAAAAAATATGAAATGTCAATTTTATTTCATGGGCACTTTTTAAGTTTTTTTGGGTTTTTATATTAAAATCCTATTATTTTTGAAGATCTACTGGCTGATTTTAGTGCTGTTTCTTTTAAATGACAGAAAACGTTGTCATTACAATACTATCAAAAAATTATGAAATGTCAATTTTATTTCATGGGCACTTTTTAAGTTTTTTGGGTTTTATATTAAAATCCTATTATTTCTGAAGATCTACTGGCTGATTTTAGTGCTGTTTCTTTTAAATGACAGAAAACGTTGTCATTACAGTACTATCAAAAAATTATGAAATGTCAATTTTATTTCATGGGCATATTTTTTAGTTTTTTGGGTTTTATGTTAAAATCCAATTGATTGCTATTTCTGAAGATCTACCGTTCCGATTTTAGTGCTGTTTGTTTAAAATGACAGAAAATGTTACCATTATTATTAAAACATTATTGAATATCAATTTTATTTTATCGGTATATTTATAAGGGCACTTTTCGGGGTTTTTTGGATTTAGTTTAAAACCTTTTCCGGTTGATTTAGGTTTCTGGAGATCTACCTGGTCGATGGTGCGGTTTGATTTAAATGAAAGAAAATTATGTCACTATTATAATAAAATTAAGAAATGCCATTTTTATTTCATCAGTATATTTATAAGGTCAATTTTAGATTTTTTTTAGTTTTAGGCTTTTTATTGATAACTATTTCTGGAGTTCTGCGTGTCCGATTTTCGTGTCGTTGGTTTTAAATGAAAGAAAATCTCATTATTTTAAACAAATTATTTAATGTTATTTTTTCAATTATTTTGCACTTTTGAGTTTTTTGTTTTTAGGTTAAAACCATTTTATTTAATATGATTTTAGTTTTTTTTTAGTGAACACTTCATTAGGTTGGGCACTTTTTGCATGGAGAAAAATGATTGAACTCGCTTCACCGTCATCGTCATCGCACTTACAAAAAATTTTTTAAGGCTCCGTCACATCTCGGCAATTATTTAAGGTTCTGTTGCATCCCCGCAAATATTTAAGGCTACGCCGCATCTCCGCAATTATTTAAGACACAGTCGCATCCCCGAAATTATTTAAGTCTCTATCGGATCTCTACAATTATTTAAGGCTCTGTTGCATCTCCGCAATTATTTAAGGATCCATCCCATCTCCACAAAGACTACGTAGCATCTTCGCAATTATTTAAGACATAGTTGAATTCCCGAAATTATTTAAGGCTTCATCGGATCTCCACAATTATGTAAGGCTCCGTCGCTTATCCACAATTATGTAAGGCTCCGTCACATCTCCGCAATTATTTAAGATCACAACATTATACATTGATTGAAAAAATACTTCTTAATAACTCTAAAATAAAGTTAACTATATGAACCTAAAATGTTTTCACTTCTGACGGCAGACCCACGACTGCCTGTTTTTAAAATGTCATTTTTATTTCATCAGTGCATTTATAAGGGCACTTTTTGAATTTTGGTGGTTTTATTAAATGTCATTTTTAATTTCATCAGTGCATTTATAAGGGCACATTATTTTGAGTTTTGGTGGTTTAAATACCCTTTTGATTTTATACCTATTTCTGGAGATCTGTCTGACCAATTTTATTGGTGTTTATTCAAAATTAAAGGGAATATTGTCTTTATTATCAAAATGTTATGAAAAGTAATTTGTATTTCATCGGTATTCTTATAAATTAACTTTTTGAGGTTTTTTGGTTCTAGATTAAATACTTAGGCCTATACTACATATTTATGAAGATCTACCGGGCCCATTTTAGTTCTGTTTATTTGAAATAAAAAGAGAATATTATTATTATTATTAAAAAGTTATGAAAAGTGATTTGTACTTCATCCTAATACTTCTTATAAGGACACTTTTTGAGGTTTTTTGGTTCAATAGGATTAAAACCCTATTGATACCTATTTCTGGAAATCTATGCAACCGATTTTCGTGCGGTTTGTTTTAAATGAAAGTAAATGTAATTATTATCAACAAAATAAGAATTGTCATTTTTATTTCATCGTTTATTTATTATAACTCTTTTTTAGTTTGTTAGGTTTTATTAAATTTCTCAGTTTCTCAATTTCGCAATTAAATTTCTCAGAAAAAAGTAAAAGTTGGCTGAAATTGATTGTGAAATATTCAATTGCTGAATAGGCCTTGCTAATTTGTAAGGCATAGTTTTGAGGTTAACAATCTTGCAACAATTTTTAATATATTTGAGTCATAACTTCCCATGCTACTCTTCAAATTTGCTTTTCTCCCGTCGGTAAGAAAACAGCAAAGATTTTTTTACAGTAATTTGCATATATATCCAACTCCGCTGATATTTTTCGTCAAGCATCTAATTTCATATTTTTGATAAAATGATAATTATTTAGATTATCCCAAAGAATGGATTCGTTTCTATAGGATTCTATTAATCTAATTTGCTTCTGAGCAATCCATACTTAATCAATGAATACCGGTAGGCTATATTGGAAAACAATAATCAAACGCGCGGTAAAAACGACAAACCTTTCACGCTCTCGTCCAAATATGTTCGGCGAACATTCAAAGTGTTCTTTGAAAATACCGACAGGAGATGGATCTCTGCGCCCGCGCGTGCGACCCGTACAAATATGACGAACTCAATGCGCACGAGCGGTGCGAGCGCCGCCCAGCGAGTAAGTGTGTACGTACCTTTACAATGCTTTACAGTAAAAAGGACTGTGTTATTAAGACCCCTGTAATTTGTTAAACCTGTGTTATTTAAAAAAGATGGTACATTTTATAAGTTCATAATGAAAAATAAATTATAAAACATATTTGAAATATATATAAATATGTTCCTTACCCGCCACATCGTCTGATGCTGTCATCTGATACAAGGCTCTAAATTTTTAATTTTTCTCCAAAATGGACTCTTGGCCACGCCTCCGGGCTGTCTAGTTTCCTTTGAAATTTCCTGTAACCATTTTAGGAATAATAATCCGGTCTATGAAGAAATTGCTGTGCTTCTCACAATCTGTTCCAACTTTCATCCATCTTTCATTCTTTTTAAACATTTTCTGTTTTGATTTGAATTTAATCTTTCTTACAATTCCAATGGAATGAATACTATGTGGATTGTATTGTGCAGGTTTCATCATTTGGATTTATTAAACTGCCAGTTTTGAAAGATCGGTTGTCAATTAAAAGATTGTCTGCAGATGCATGAGCCGGTAAATGACAGGAATTGTCAGGAACTTCATCAAGGCAGTTGGGACACTTGAATTTGTTATTTGTGGCATGCAAAGAAAATATTGATTAGTCTTTGGAATAAATTGTGTTTAAGTGTTCTTTAGAACAGATGAGGTACGATCCATATGGGACTAGACTATGTCAACGATGATAATTTAAAAATTGTATTATCAACTCAAAAGCCCAAATATATATATTAATTATTAGTTCAGACCCCGAAAGAGGAGCGACTCGAAGGATCCTTGCCCGTGTGAAGATTTTTCCTTGAGCCTGCTCTGCCCACAACTACCACCATTGACTATAAACAAAATGGTCGCCATTTTTGTTATGGTGGTCCTAAAAAATATTTTTTTACATCAAAATTCTGGTTTTAACAGGACCTTTACAGTGATGTATCACATGACTATTGGTCCCATTTGAAAATTGTAAGTTACCCCCTCCCCCACCAATCCCCTTTCGACCAAAATTGAACAATATTATGTTTCTTTAGCAGCCCCTCACTGTAACGAATATTGCCGCAAACCGCATTTAGCAATCTTAACAAATAACCAAGATAAACGGGGGTTGAAAGTTACTTTACAGCCACCCTGTATAATATACTAACTGACCCGTACCGCGTTGCCCGTGGTGGTTGGTATTTTCAAATTTTTTCACGTAATTGTATTCTTTCTAAGTTTTTATTGAATACCCGAGCGTATCCTACTGTGGTCATGAAACAAAGACTGCGCTATTTAGGAAAGCACTGAAAATTGTATTGGTGTAAACTACTATCTAACATGAAAGTTTTTACTAAGTTTGACTTTCACTTAATTAAATTGGCAATGTTGCGAGCACCTACGGCCTTAGAGGAAGCTACATACCAAATTTCATTCCAATTCGTTCTTATAGGAATTTTTAGTAGCTTTAACCCCCCCCCCCCAACCCCCCTAAAAATTTCGAATTTGTTTAACCCTTACTTAGCGAGCACCTACGGCCCTACAGGAAGCTACATTCCAAATTTCAAGTTTCTAGCTCATATAGAAATATCTTTAATATGGCTTTGAAATTTCTACACCCTCCAAACACCCCTAAAATAACGAATTTTTTTAAAACCTTTCTTAGTGCGCAACTACGGCCCTACAAATTTCAAGTTTCTAGCTCATCTATAAATTTCTTATTGAAATTTTTTGTATGTTTTACCCTCCCAAACACTCCTAAAATTTCGAATTTTTTTAAACCTTTCTTATTAAGCAACTACAGCCCTAGAGGAAGCTACATACCAAATTTCAAGTTTCTAGCCCATCTAAAAATTTCTTATAGAAATTTGTTGTATTTTTTACCCTCCCACACACCCCCTAAAAATTCAAATTTTTAAAAACCTTTCTTAGTGAGCAACTACGGCCCTAGAGGAAGCTACATACCAAATTTCATTGCAATCCGTTCAGTAGTTTTTGATAAAACGTGATGAGTGAGTCAGTGAGTGGTATTTGACTTATATATATTTACATAAATTATAAATATTTAACATTTCATTTATCTCCATGCAAACTTTTAAACCCTAGGATTTAAAATGTCCCAGAAACTATAATTATCTGCTCCAGTGATACTTCAATACCATTAACAAAAACAATTTGGGTCTGCGTCGGACCAGACGGTGGAAGTTATACTTCTTTGGCCATCCAATGGTATAGACAGTAGACCTACTATTGATTTAATATATTTTGGGAAAAACTAGTCGTAACTTAGAGTAGCCCTACTATTTTGTAGATGATAGCCTTTTCTTTTATGAAAACACTAACCAACACTGAAGGCATATTTTAAAATTAAAATACCTTCTTTGTTACATTATGCTTATTAATACTCTATCGTTGCATCTGTTTGGTTGGTCACAGTTAGTCTGGGGACCATGATCAGTGCTCACTTACTACACCCAACAAAATGAATGAGCTCCCGAAGTTTCTGCATATCGTCGTGAATCACCCTGCATATAAAATTTTTAATGACTGCCGAGAACGTGTTCAGGGGACCATGATCAGTGCTCACTTACTACACCCAACAAAATTAATATTGCATTGTCATTGGTCCTTGATAAGTGTGCAAAGTTTAAAATCAATCAGACGTTTTGAAGGGGATGAAAATCACGTCGTGTTCTGGGGACCATGATCAGTGCTCACTTACTACACCCAACATTATTAATATTGCATTGCCATAGGTCCTTGATAAGTGTGCAAAGTTTAAAATCAATCAGACGTTTTGAAGGGGGTGAAAATCACGTCGTGTTCTAGGGACCATGATCAGTGCTCACTCACTACACCCAACAAAATTAATATTGCACTGTCATCGGTCCTTGATAAGTGTGCAAAGTTTAAAATCATATCCGACGTTTTGAAGTGTAGGAAAGTATACGAATATACGAAGAAAGGTATAAAAAGGCACTTTCCGGATTTAACCAAGTCAAAACAGTAAAGTTTGATCTAGGACAAGACCAGCGAACACCAGCCTGCATCAGACCTTGTGTTGTAAAAGTAGTAAACCACAGGAAACGTAGTGAGCCGACAATAATTGCCCGAGCTGATAATGAACTAGTTCGTGATTTCACCACGGAGCGCTGGCATACTGCTACGCAAAAGTTTTGCTTCAGTTTATTGCCGATAGGTGCCCTTGCTGTGCCGTCGTTTTTCCCGGCATCAACTATTACTATGGGCTTGGGAAGTCTTATAGTTATATAGTCAATGGTATTAGTCAAACGAGGGCAAGTATCTCGGAGTAAGAGATGGTCAGCTATAAACTTGTATACACCTTTATTTTGACACCCTAAAACTTGTCTCAAAACCTACTTATCGTAGGGTGTCCGCGACTACAGATGTTCCAAGGTCAAAGGGACATTCCAAGGTCGATTGTTTACACATTTATTGCAAATATCTCGTTTCCTATGGGTTTTACGCTATTTGCACTTATTATAAATATTATAGAGGATTAAATTCTCTACAACTTTTGCTTGAACATTTTCTTTATATCTTGAACCAATTTCGAGGTAAATGGCAGAGCGTGCGCAGTGTTTAACTATTTAGAGCATAATTCGATGTCAACCTGCAGTTCCGATTAAAAACACGCCGTATAAAGTTTATAAATTATTACTACTATTACGTTATAATTAATAATTTTTTTCAATAATTCAGTATCTATTCATTTAATAACACTTACCTACTCGTTTAATTATAAAGTTATTAAGCGAAATATTTAAATAATTTTTTAATTCTTATCTTATTTATACTAATTTCGTACTAACTAAATAAAATGAAAAGATCTTTATAAAATTCTAGCAAATAATTTACAAAATAACATTCATGGGCGTAGCATACAAATCGGCTTTACCTACAAACTATCAGCCATTTTTTTAGTACAACAACAATAATTAATAATCTTAAAAATTGTCTACATATTTTCTTAAATTGTTTATCTTTTAAATATATAATTTAATTTTATATTTTCTTCCCCCAACTGGAGAACTTTAAATTATAATATAATTTAACTTTATTTGCAAATGAATTTATCTGTGAGCACCCTTTCATACGCTCTGGCAGACAATTGAATTCGGTTAGGCCTTGTCTGAAAATTGTACGAACAGGTTAATAACTAGCTAATGGACCTTATTTGCCGGGTACGGAACTACTATCGCCCTATTTCCAGCAAAATAAAGTGGGTAGTTTAAGCGAAAGGAAGTCCCCTCTCTTGAATTTAGCCTTGGGCACCGAATTTCTAGGGTCGCCAATGGACGAGTGAGTCGGTGAGTCGGATCTCGTAAATATGTTATAGATATATTATATGTTAGGTATAGTACAGGGTGGAACAAAGTTAGTGTTAACTTCGGGAAATGGTTCTATGGGTAAAAATAAATAGAAAATCTGGAATAATATTTTTTTCAAAAAACGCTTCATTTTCAAAATATCCGCCATTTTGTTTATTTTATTAAATAATTAATATCTAGAGAACGGTTTAACCGATTGAGTTAAAACTTGGCACGAAGTTTAACCTAACAATGATCTATCTTAAGAAAAATAATCGATTATATCCAATCATGCTTTTCAAAATGGCGGCTGTTTGAATATTTCGAACCTAAATTACTCGAAACCAGTACATTTTAACAAAAAATGTCAAGACATGTTTTTGTAGCCCTTTTGATTCCCTATCGGTTGGTGTAACTGTTAAAACAATCGAATGAAGGATAAAGCTAAGTTATGCGTAATAATTGGTTTATTCAACCAATACCAACACAGTAAATGCTACAATATTGTATGTACATTTGCTGTCTTTATCTTTAACTTAGCTATTATCCTTCATCCGATTGTTTTGAAAGTTAAATCATCCGATAGGGAATTAAAAGAGCTACAAAAAAGGTATCTTGACATTTTTCGTTAAAATGTACGGGTTTTGAGTAATTTAGGTCTGACATTTTCAAACAGCCGCCATTTTAAAGCGCTCGATTGGATATAATCGCTTATTTTTCTTAAGGTAGATCATTGTTAGGTTAAACTTCATGCCAAGTTTGAACTCAATCGGTTAAACTGTTCTCTAGATATTAATTATTTAGTAAAAGAAACAAAATGGCTGATATTTGGAAAATGAAGCGTTTTCCAGAAAATATTATTCTTCATTTTCTATTTATTTTGACCCTTAGAACTATTTTTAACACTAACTTTGTTCCACCCTGTAGCCTATATGCTTTTATATGTGATGGAATCACAGATATATGAGGATTCAGAAAATTTTAAGTACTGTAATAGAAAAAACTTTTTATTCTTCGCTAAAAAAAATATTCGTTGCCAAAGAACACTGAAATTAGCCAATTGTTTTTGTATACTATAGTTGTACATTTTAGGTTTATACAAAGGAATACGCTCAGCTCACCAGCGCAACGTCTCAATTCTGTTTTTTTTTCATTTTGACGCTTTTTGGGCAAATATTTTGGCTCAGAA
>JAGFPH010014263.1:0-22290 GCA_018207615.1 Philaenus spumarius | reverse complement strand
AGAGGTGTCAATCTTTGCTTATGTATTAGAAAAATAAAATAGGAACTCCATTAATCAGAACTATATTGTCTTGTTGACAAGTGCGTACTGTATGTATCCTGCTCTAAACATGACACAAAAGAACAATATAAATTGAACAATTTTTTGTACGGACATTTACTATTATTTGTGTATAAAGAAATAATATTCATCATTTCGAGAGTATATATTCTAGTTTTTCATCTAAGCTTTTGACTACTTACTCTCTCTTGTGACTTATTGTTACGCGTTTCAGAACTATGTTCCCTCTTGAGACTCGCTCATGAGAGATCGTTAAAACATTAAAACACTACAAAACGTAAAGGATGTTTAGCATTGTAATTTATCGAAGCGGAATTGAGTCTGCCACCTACTCGTATTAGTCCAATATTGTCCAAAAATTGCGTAAGATGTTTTAACTTTGAGGTACATGGCATGTTATTTTGTAATAATTTGATGTCTTCTGCGAAATTTCTTTGTTGTACTAATTTCAGGATACGTGTTTCGGTAGTTTCAATTTCTTTAAGCGTTAGCGGTAATTTATTTGTTATTTTTGTTTTACAATTAGTAATGAATCTCAATGCATAAGTTAAAATTCTTATCATTGAGGTCCAAGTAGAAAATTTAGTTAACTGGTCTCACTCTTCTAAAGTTGATGAGACTCCGATGTGGAGCGGGTTTGAGCGTAATTCGGGTATAACGTCCAACGCCTGTGGAACAGGAGAAGGCCATTCATGGGCAGAAAGGGTTAGCCAGGGCGGACCTGAAAACCATACTTTATTTTGACACAACGCGGAAGGTAATGTTGCGCGAGTGGCACAATCAGCTGCGTTGTAACACGTTGGAACGTGGAACCAGTATTCCGTAGACACCCAATCTTAGATCTGACTCACTCTGTTAGCAATATATACTTTGAGACGATAAGTAGGCATTTTTATCCATGCTAGTGCTACTGAAGAATCGGACCAACAACGGATTAAATCGATTGTATGAAAAGGTGAAATAAGTTCAATACAATGTTCCATTAGCTTTGCTAATAAATGTGCGCCACATAACTCCAAGCGAGGTATCGATATTCGTTTCAACGGCGCTACCTTAGATTTTGCCATGAGAATGTGAGTTTTGACGGTTTGATTAATATCAGTGACACGTAAATAAACTACTGCGGCGTAGCCTTGCTCTGACGCATCGCAAAAACCGTGCAATTGTAAATTGATTGCATTAGACAGGTTAATACATCGTTGAATTCGAATGTTTGCTAGTGCTGGTAAATCATGAACAAAGGTTTTCCAAGTTTTAATTATACTGTCGGGTAGTTTTTCATCCCAAGATACTCCTAAAGTCCATAACAATTGTATGATACACTTTGCGTGAAAAATAACTGGTGTTAACCATCCACAAGGATCGTAGATATGGGCGATTATAGATAAAATAGAGCGTTTTGTGAATGTATGGTCTGGAATGTTAATCTGATACGAAAATTCATCATTATTAGGAGTCCATTTTAATCCTAAAATGGAGAATTGCGGTTGATTTTGTGATTCAAAATAAAATGGCGTTTCTTTATAATTTTGCGGTAGCGAAGAAAGTAATTCTGTAGCGTTAGACGACCATTTCCGGAGTTGGAATTGACCTTTATCTAGTAATGCGAATAGTTCTTGTTGCAATTCCTTAGCGGTGAGAATGTCGTGCGAACCGGTAACAATATCGTCAACATAAATATTATTCTTAATTATTTCGGCCGCTTTAGAATACTTCTGAGCTTCGTCGACAGTTAATTGATTGAGCGTGCGTATATCGAGGTAGGGTGCGGGTTTTAAACAGTACGTTATTGTAGTCAATTTGTATAATGAAATAGGAAGAGATTTATCAGTTCTCCATAAGATCAGCTGATAAGGTTGATCGCTTGGCTGTATTTTGATTTGACGATACATTTGCCTGATATCGCAAGAGAAGACAATATTATGTCTGCGAAATTGAAATATAACGTCACAAATGTTGTTCTGTAGTTTAGGTCCACAATAAAGGATGTCATTTAACGAAATTCCATTGCTGGTTTTTGCACTCCCGTCAAACACAACGCGAAGCTTAGATGCACCATTTGTCTCCTTTAAAACCGCATGATGTGGTAAAAAATAGTGTTTGTCTTGGAACACATAATCATCTGTCAATTCCATGGGACCTAAGTTAAAATATTCGTTCATAAAATCAATGTAAGAGGATTTTAAAACAGGATCAGAGTCTAATTTATTTTCTAATTGTAGAAAACGTCTTTTTGCTATTTCAAAAGAAGTGCCGAGGATGGCAGAATTTGTTTTGAATGGAAGGGGAGTGATATATCTTCCATTCTCTTCACGTTTTATTGTTGAAATATAATGCTTTTCACATTCTATTTCATCTGCTGTTCTTCTAGAAGAAGTAGGCACGTTTTCCAACTCCCAGAATTTTTGTATTAGTTGATTTAAGTCTATTTGTGTAGTGGTAAACATTGCAATAGGATTGTGTGTAGGCGAAACAGTTTCCATTGAACCTAATAAGACGTGAACAAATATTGTTTCTAATGCCGTAGGGGAATTTTGTCCTAAATTTATTTTATTTCCGATTACAACTGAACCGAACAAATCTGCACCAATTAAGAGATTAATTTGATCGGGTTTATTAAATTGCGGATCAGTGAGTTTTAAACATTTTAATTTGTTATACAGAGCGGGTGATATCTCCCATTGCGGTAAACCAGAAGAAATGTTTTCGACAACAATTACCAAGTGATTCTGAATCAATATAGTTCCACACAAAGCATATATATTCACTCGAGCTAATCCTTTAATAGACGTCGTAATACTAGAAATTCCATTTAACAACAGAGAAGATGGTTTAATTGAAATTCCCAACGAAATAGCGCAATTTTCTGTGATTAGAGAAGTTTGACTTCCGGTGTCTAATAGAGCGGTGATTTTTTTCGATCTTCCATTACCGGAAGACAACACAGATTTTGCAGTTCCAAGAATTGTTATATGCATCAGTAGCGTGTAAAATATTATTACAATGATTAAAGTGGGTTTGATTATTTACAATTGAAGTAGAATGTTGAAAGGTCTGTTTGTTTAGGCGATTAGATTTGGAGTGTCGAAGGTACGGTGTTTCTAGTCAGCTGGAGGAGGGGGGGAGCTGGTCCTCTTGTGTTAAAAGTATTTAAATGTAACAGAGAGTGATGTCTTTTATTACATATTTGACAGTTCTTGTTCGATTTGTATTCATTTGTAATGTGGATATAACTTAAGCAATTAATACAATATTTATTTTTCTGTGCGAATTCCAGTCTATCCTTAGGAGGTAATTTCTGAAAATCATTGCATTTATAAATGTTATGAGAATTTTGTTTACAATAAGTGCAGGCGTTTTGCGTATTCGTGGTAGCGTGATATATGTTGTGTACATATTTGGTTTGTTTAAAATCTGGTTGAGATTTGACATAAGTGGGTTTATTATAGATTGTCGGTTTTGTATGCGTAGAAGGCGTAGCAAACACGTATTTTAAATGAATACATTCCTCTTGTAGGAAAGCAACTAATTCTGCGACTGTTTGCATTTTGTGGTCTAAAGTGCGTTTATCTTCAAAGCGTTTGCGAGATTCGGTATCTAATTTGCGTAATAATATTGTTAGTAGCGTTAATTCTTGACTAATATCGTACCGTAATGCTTTTAATGTTTGTGCATTTTCTGAGTAAATGTCTAAGAATTGATTTTAACGAACCAGTATACAGAGGCGGTAAATCTATTATTTTGTTCATTCATTCATTCATTTATATGTGGGCGGTCCAAAACACCTAATGCACTTCAGCCTCATGGGCTTTTTGCGCTCCCACCTTAAAGGATGTGAAGACCCCTAGTTGTCCTTGTCAAGATCCATAAGCTCGATGAACTTAAAGATCTTTTTGACAATGTTCTCCTGGGGGATGGTTTGGCCTTTGGTCAATTTCCCAAAGATTCTGTAGCTTACCTTTTCAAGTCTCTCACACTCAAAAATCAGGTGTTCAGCAGTTTCCTCCTGCAGACCACACTTTCTGCATTTAGGATCTCCGGTAAATATGCCCATCCTTAGCATATGTTTCCTAAGATGGCCGTGTCCTGTAATTAGGGCTACTACCTTCTTTATACTACACCTGCTCAATGTTAGAATGTCAGATGCAGTCTGCCTAGATGGACCTAAAAGTGAAAGCTTGCTCATCCTCAAACCTGTGATGCCCTTCCACCTTGTTCCATGTTCTAGTTTTGCCCATTCGGCTACAGCCTGCATGGCTGTTGCCTTTGCTATTCCACAGAACGGTTCAGGTCCTATGAATTCAGACGCTGACGCCTTGTTTGCCAGCTTGTCTGCACACTCGTTCCCATCTATTCCAACGTGCCCTGGAACCCAGCAGAGTGTGACCCTGTTGAGACCTGCTAGATGAATTATGGATTTGACGCATTCCCAGACCAGCTTAGACCTGAACTCAAATGAACTCAGAGCTTTCAAAGCCGCCTGGCTGTCTGAATAAATACAGATTTCTTTATTGATGTGTCCGAGTCTGATGTTCTCCCTTGCACATTCTAATAAAGCAACTACCTCTGTTTGGAATACTGTTGGGTAGATCCCCATAGGAAGGACACATTCCCGTCCTGGATCCCCACCACATACTCCTGCTCCAGACTTACCTTTAGTTTTTGAGCCGTCAGTATACCACTCAAGATCGAACTTCGGGAGGGGTCTCTTTCCATCCAACCATTCCTCTCGACTGGGTATTACCACTCTGAATGGCTTTTGGAAGGAGTATTGTACTTTCATGTGGTCTGAGATCATGTCCAATGTCCCGTCTCTAGCAACCAATGTTTTAATTCTAGAATGTCCCAGATTCCTTGGGTTACGTATCCAGAGTTCTTCACATTGAAGGCGATGTGCACTCTTCCTAGCTACTACCTTTACAAAGAGGTCCAGCGGAAGAATGTTGAGACAACAGTCCAGAGTCGCTCCGGGGGTGCTACTGATAGCTCCTGTGATGGCCAGACAGGCCAGGCGTTGAATCCTCGCCAGCCCCGCCACCACACCCTGTACCTCTGTTCTAGTCCACCACACAATGGCGCCATACGTCATGGCGGGCCTCACCACAGAGATATAAAGCCAATGCATGAGCCTTGGCTTCAATCCCCATGTCCGCCCCACCATACGCCTACTTGCCATCAGTGTCCACTTACCTCTATCGATCACTCGATTGAGTTGCGCATTGAAGTTCAGCCTCTGGTCCAAGATTACACCCAGATACTTAACCTCCGTTGCTATTGCAATCCCACTTCCTCGAAGGAATAGTGGCCCAAAGCTCTCCAGTTTCCTTCTCCTGGTGAATGGGATTACCTGAGTCTTCTTTGGACTGACGCTTAGTCCTGTTTCACCGCACCACTTCTCCACAGTTCCAAGCGCCATTCCCAGTATTTCTGCTACAGTAGGTACAAACTTGCCTACAACAAGTATGACAACATCGTCCGCATAGGCTTGCGCATACACTCCTGCGTTGTTGAGTTTTGTGAGAAGGTCATCAACCACGAGATTCCAAAGAAGGGGGGAGAGAACTCCTCCCTGAGGACAACCTCGGGTCACACTTACCTTCACAGTTTCGCCATACAGAGAGGACTCCACGACCCTGCCCCGGAGCATGGCACCAATCCACCTGCAAACCAGGTCCTCTACCCCACGCCCCCCGGCAGCGCCGATCATCGACTCCGTAGTGGTATTGTCAAAAGCCCCTTCAATGTCTAGGAAAGCACCAAATGCTACCTCCTTGCACTCAATGGCTCCTTCTATTCTGCTCACAAGGTGATGCAGTGCAGATTCACAGGACTTACCTGGGATATAAGCATGCTGGTTGGCATGCAATGGGCGTTCTACAAGTGTCCCATCACATATGTGCCTATGTATTATTTTCTCCAATACTTTCAGCAAGACAGATGTTAAGCTTATAGGCCGAAACGACTTAGGGTCGGTGTAACTTACCTTTCCTGGTTTCGGTATGAACACAACCCTGGTCATCCTCCAGGATCGTGGAATATAACTAATAGCTAAGCTCGCCCTGTACAAATTACAGAGCAGTGTTACCAATTTGTCTACATTTTTCTGGAGACAGACGGGTCTGATCCCGTCTCCTCCAGGAGATTTGAACGGATCAAATGTACCTATAGCCCATTTGATTCGTTCATGTGTCACAATCCGACTGGCTAGCTTCCAGTCGTAAGTTTTAGCAGCGGGTCCGGCACAATTACTTTGTAAAAGTGCCCCCCCACTACCATCCACTATTGCACACCCTGGAAAGTGTGCTCGAAGGAGTTCTCCTAACACCTCTTTTGGGTCTGCAATAGTCTCTCCGGTCACCTTCTTAATGACGCCAACCGGAGATACCGGGTCCTTGGCTAAAAGTTTATATATCCTAGAAGTTTCTTGCACACCCTCCATCTCCATGCAGAACTTCCTCCAGGAGTCCCTCTTAGCCTTCCTAACTTTCCTGCTATACTGAGATAGCAGGTCATGATAGGCGTCCCAGCATTTGCATCTCTTCGCAACCTTGAAGAGATTTCTTACCTTCTTTCTCATGACAGACAGCTCATGGGTCCACCACCCAGCTCCTACTGTTTTGACACGTGTCAAAGGACAGTGCTTCTCATAGGAGCTGACGATAGCTTCCCCAAGTCTCTCTGACATGTTCTCCAGATCCTCTGTGTTCTGGATCTTACCTGTCATAAACCTCGTCTTCTCATCGAGATCATGTTTGTAGGATTCCCAGTCCGTCCTCCTTGGATTCCTGTAAGTTTGGCATTCCAGCTTCAGTTCACCTATCCTGAAACAAATATGCCTGTGATCTGACAAAGATGGCTCAGTTGATACATGCCAATTGTGTATCCTCCTGGCCACCCTTGCAGTACACAGAGTGAGGTCAATAACCTCCCTCCTGACCCTATTTACAAAAGTTGGTTCATTACCTTGGTTAATAATTGTTAGATTATTTGAGATAATGTAATCCAATAATAACTCACCCCTCTTATTGTTGTTTGTACTCCCCCACACCATATTATGTGCTTTGGAGTCACATCCCAGGATGAGGTCTGATTTCATCCTGTCAGCATATGCCACGAGGTCCTGGATGCCTCTTGGTAGTTGTGCTCTGCCATCATCATAGGGGAGGTACACCGATGACAACAGCAGAGTTTTCCCCAGATCCTCCATGGCAAGTCTCACCACAGTCACGTCTCTGGAACAGTGTTCTAGAACAGGTACATAGTTTAGTCTCTTATTCACTAATATGCATGCTCTAGGTCCAATATCACATTTAGCATATACTAACTTGCCTCCTGTGTTTCCCAGTCCTGACACTCTACCCTGTCTGATCCAGGGCTCCTGTATCAGGACCGCGTCCAGACTCCCTTCAGCAAATCTCCTGCACAGCACCGCTGTAGCAGCTTTGCTATGCTGGAGATTTATCTGGAGGATTCTCCCGCTACTCATCCGATGAAGGTGGTTCTTGCAGGACTTTAAGGAGCACCTGTTCCAGTCCCAGGTACGCCTTCCATCCTTTGGCCTTCAGTGTCCTTGCCGACAGATCATCGATGACAAGAACAAGGGTCTGGGAATTCTCCTCCCTCTTGCCACCTACCATCCTCCAGTCACTAACAACCAGGTTTTTATTTTGCCGACCCATCATTTTGATGATGTCAGCAGGCTCTTTCTTAGCCAGGCACTTAGAGGTCCTCAAGAGAACTTTAGTGGTACGCAGGAGGTCTTTATACCCTCCTACTCTCACCGCAATTCCCCCAACCCCTCCCGTACCTAACTTAGGAGCCGTTCTTTTCAACCACTCTGTTGTCTCTGTGTTATCACAGGTCAGAACTAGTGCCCCTCTTTCTCGATGAGTTTTTTGAAATTGGAGAGTCGTGCCGTCGCTGACTTCACTCATCTCCTCAATCAAAACCTCCTGAAGGGCCTCTAGTTGCGCTTCCGTGAGTTTTACCTCCGGATAGCCTACTGGAACAATCGCCATCTTCTCGCCTACAAGCTGGTCTCTATAGGCAGTCTGTCCTTTGCCTACCCCGCTTGTACTCGGTATCTGTTCTGTCAGTGTCAGAGGGTTCACTTCCCTCTGTTTCTGCTTTTTCTTAGCAGGAGTCTTCTCCGCAGATGACGTGCTATTCGAAAGGTTCCTTTTGTTGTCCCTTTCGTCTGGCTTCATCCGCGCAGCCTCTTTGAGCTTTTTCCTATACTCAGCTGAAGACAACCACACTCTTCCTTCAGCCATTCTCTTTTCTCGGGCAAGTTTCCTAGTTTCAGACCCGTTTTTCGATTCCTTGTTAGCTACAGTGATGGTCTGAATCCCATCACCCGCCAACAGTTTATCTTCGTCACTGAGGTCCATATGTTCCTCAGCACGTGTTTCATCATCAGTTGTACCTAAGGTATTGCTACCCGTCGCAACTGCTTGATGTGCCAACTCCAAAGTTGCCTCTGTGAGTTGGCCGAAAGGAAAACGTTCCGTTTCCCTCGTCTTCTCTTTCTCCTTCTCCATATCTTCCGACTTCCTCCGCGATAGTTGGCCTCCCCCAGAATCCGAGAGGCCTGCCTCCGAAGAGGGTGGACTAGCCGAGCTCCCGCTCGGCGTACCACCTGGGGACATAGTATTTTTTTCACTCATCGCATAAAAAATTGAAAGATGTCTTCCATCCATGGTTTTTGTTCAGAGTGTCCTTCTCTTAGCCTTTGGGATGCCACACCCTCGTGTGCAAGGCAGCACGTTGTTCGGTTCTTCCGCCTCTTCCGCCGTTGGGATTAGAATCCTCATCCGCCTTCGGAGCCGTTGACCATTTTTCACCATGTAACCCTAGGCAGGGGCCCTTACATGGTTCTACCATCCGGAGCCAGATGGACCAAGGTTTTTTGTGACGAAGGTGTTACTCCTCCCCCCTCCTCCTTTCTCATATTGAGACCCCGGGCTTGGGACCGGTATAGCGGAGTTCATATTATTTTTTTTTTTTGTTAATATGATAGCTAATTAATCGTCTATTATTTTGATACCTTTCAATTATTGAAACCCAAGCAATCTTATAATTAACAGCGGTTACTGGTAATCCTTTTAATATATTTAGAGGCTCGCCGTGTAAGCAGGAAAGTAAATATGTAAATTTTTCTTCATTTGTCAAAGCGGTGTTTTGATTTATAGTATTATCGAACATGTGAAAAAACGTTGTCCATTCAGATAAAATTCCTGAAAATTGCGGTAAAGTTAATCTTGGAAGTTTAATGAATGTTTTGTTTCCTTCCGATTGATTTGACGTGCTGGAAGTATTAAGATCAGTTTCATTAGAACCAAGGTTAAGTAATAGAATTTGAATTTCCGAACTGATTGTTAACCCTAAGTCGGAAATTATATCTTGCGTTTTAAGAATTTCTGTCATATTGGCATCTGTTGTAGATTCATCGTTTGTAACGCGGTCAATGGGTACGTCAAACTCTTTTGTTTTCTTTTGAACTTGTTCAAAATATCCGATAAGTTTTTTTGAAATAGTTGTGGAAAGCTCAGCTGTTTTAGAATCTTCCGAAATTGTTTTGACATAGTTGTCAATTGATGTAAATCTGCCGATAATAAGATCAGCTTGCCGTGAAAAAGCACTAAATCTCATTTTTTAAGAATTAAATATAATAATTTACCAAAATAGCACAAAATAGCTTTAAATAGAAGCTTCCGATGACAAGACAATTTTAATAAGATTTTATTAAAATGTACAAGTAAGATATTTGTATTGAAAAATCAAATATAACCTTTAAATTTGAGTATTCATTGAACAGGTTATGTTTTTGTTTGTGAATAAACATCGACTACAACTAACTGAGCAACTAACCAAACTGGTTTGAAACTATAATATGATTCGATAACAACAATATGCCGTAGCGCATGCGTGGTATATCAAACTAGTATATCAAACTAGGAAGTTTTTGCAAAAATGCATGTTCAGTTGTTAAAGCAAGAAGCTGCATAAAATATTTGGGTGTATTCCTCGACAGTGAATTAAATTGGAAAGTTCATTTGTCTATGTTAAAATCTAAATTGGGTAGTATTTTAAGAGTGTTTTATTTTCTTAGAAATATGTGTCCTCCGGATGTTAAGCGCATGATTTATTTTTCACTGGCTCAAAGTAGGATAGAGTATGGTTTGTATAGCTGGGGAGGGACTTACATTAGTAATCTGATTTCTGTAATTAATATTCAGAAACAGTTTGTTCGGATGATCCTAAACAAGAGTAGGTTGGAACATTCAAAACCATTATTCATTTCTTTAAGGATATTACCTTTAAGATACTTGTATATTTACAAAGTACTTAAGTTATTTTTTATTAAAAGTGGAAACAGGCAGCTTTTTGATCGGTGTGATGGGAGGAGGGAACGGTTAAGAAGTGCAGGAAATTTTGTAGTGCCAAAGCCTTTTAAGACTTATTCTACGAAAACGTTTTGTTTCCTCGGGCCAAAATTGTTTAATGTATTGCCTGGCAACATCAAATGTGGAAATCCACTTTCATGTTTTTTGCGAAAATTAAGAAATTGGCTCTTTGAACGGGAAGACGTTGAACACTTGTTAAATGTACATAGTTAATAGTTATTGTCAACGATCAATATAAATCTAAATCTGAATCGCAATCTCTCAGTTGATATCTCGATATCTCGATTGAGCTTCGATATCAAGTAGGCAGTTGCTACAAAGATAACGATGATTTTTTGTTTTTGCAAGATGCAAGATGAAAAGCCCTCTCTTCTATCAACCCTACAAGTGAACGCAAGTGTTACTTTTAATGGACCTAGTTTGTCAAACAATATCGATAATTTTAATAATTACGTACTTCAATCAACGCAATAATTTAACGAAGAGAAACTTCCTGACGTCAGGTAACCGCCTTAAATTAGCCTACGCTTCAAAACAACGTAAGTACTTTTACAATATCAAACATGGTCCCATCGTAAGCCGGATTGAATTGCAAGCTTTCAACAAACTACAATATACAGTCTACTATTTCAATTTCAATAAAACATTTTTAGTGGAAACTAGGTCTAGCTTCCAAGTTACCTACAAATAGGCTTAACTTTGTTCAAATCTTTTATAACCTATTTCAATCATAGCCTCAAATAGGCCTACACATTCAATCGTTAATTTCATTCTAAAACCTGCAAACTTCGTTTATCAAACAGGTCTGATCAACGTATTTAATTTGCATTTTGCAAATAGGCCTAATCATTAACTATTGAAAACTATTGTGTCTTATATCTAACCTATAACTTTATGTTCATGTTTTTAAATGGCAAGCCTACTTTATACTGAATTATGCATACTTTGTAATTTTATTTGTGATTGAAAACTATTGTGTCTTATGTCTAACCTATAACTTTATGTTCATGTTTTTAAATATTAAGCCTACTTTATACTGAATTATGCATACCTTGTAATTATTGTATTTGTGATTGAATTCATTGTGTCTCAATAATATTGTCACAATCAAAATAATAGTTTGGCTAATTTATAAACTATTTTACTGCTATTAGGCTAGCACTTGGTTTTTTATTATTCTACTACTAAGCAAATTTTCAAAAATTGGCACCTACTCTCAGTTCTGTATAAATATATTTAAAAAAACACGGAGACTAAGTTAAATCAAGATCTTCAATTAGTCATAAGTTCTCGCCAATTATATTTAAAATGTATAGAAACTATATACAATCTTAGTATAAATATGGTGATCAGTTCACCTGATATATTGCAATTTAAGGCAAGGTGTCTACAATTAGAAGAATCATACAATCATTTTTTGTCATTTCATTCAAAAGTAATTGAATTAAAGATTCAGACCGGGCAAGATTTTAGTGCAGACGAAACATTAGTCGCTGAGGTTGACGACAAGTATTATGTAGTCAAAGCGGCTCAAGAGAGTTTATTTCCTTGTGCTCCAACTGAGCAAAGTTCAATAAACCAACCTGTTGGTTCGCCTTCAATAGGCCTACCTCGAGTTAATTTACCAAAACTAAATTTACCTTCCTTTTCAGGCCAAATCAAAGACTGGCCTAATTTCAAAGATATGTTCACTAATTTAATACATGAACATCCAACGATTTCTGATATTGAAAAATTTCAATATCTTATCTCATCATGTACTAATGAAGCACTGCAACTTGTTAAATCTTTACCAATTGTGTCTTCAAATTATTCAATAATATGGCAAAAACTTTTTGATCAGTATAACAATCCTCGTCTTATTGCTGGGCAATATTTAGATCAAATATTGCAACTTAAACCATTACAAACTGAATCAGCATTTAAACTGCGACAGTTCCTTGATTCTTTAACAGAAGGGCTCGGCGCTATTAAAAATATTGAACTTCCGGTAGATCTCAGTGACTTTATCATGTCTCATATGACTTTGCAAAGGTTAGATCCACATACAAGACAACTTTTTGAAAGACAATTAGACCAATCAAAATTTCCAACATTTGCAAATGTCCTGACATTTTTACAAGACCATTGCAAATCATTGGAGGCTTCAGCGAGCCAGAATATTAGCAATTCTAAAATGCCATTTCAGTCTCAAGCTTCAATTAAAACACCTGTTTGGAAGGCCTATAGTAATTCAAAATTATCTAAAGAAAACAAATCGGCTGGATTCAACTCGGCCCCTCGTGCATTTGTTGTTAGCCGATCTTCTAAATTGTGTTCTTACTGTCAAAAGGATCATCGCATATATGTTTGTGAAAACTTTATAAAGTTAACCTCCAATGATAAATTCAATTGGATAAAATCAAAAGCTGCATGCCTAAATTGTCTTAGTTTTCAGCATAAGGCACCTGAATGCACTTCAAAGAATCGCTGCCATAAATGTGGGAAACCTCATCATACTTATCTTCACTTAGATTCGTATAATTCTCAAATAAGATCAAATGCAGCAACACCAGAACAACAACCTGAAGGTTCCAGTATAGTCTCTGCCTCAGCTACTGTGATTACATCTACACTGCTTGGTACCGTACAGCTTTGTATCCAAACCACTCATGGTACGTTTCATACTGTGCGTGGCTTAATCGATCCTGGTTCACAGGCTTCATTCATAACAGAGCGATGTGTAAAGCGCCTAGCACTACCTCGAAACCGTATCCAGGTCCCTATCTTTGGCTTGGGTACTACTCCAATCAATTCAAACAAGGGTATTGTTAACTGCTTTGTTAAACCATGTTTCCAGAGTCAACAAACTTTATCCTTTCAAGCTATAATTCTATCTGAAATAACGCATTCACTTCCTAATGGGCATTTGGACGATCAAGTCAAACAATATTTCAACAACTTCAACTTAGCCGATCCTGACTATCACTCTCCTGGTGCAATTGATATTCTGCTTGGTTGTGATTTATATGAAGACATTTTTACTGGTAAACGACAGAATACACCAGATGGTTATCCTACTGCTTTTGATAGTATATTTGGTTGGGTACTGTTAGGTTCTACTACTCATATGGTAAACACTAAGTCTATTACTACTTGTCTGTCTCGTGTGAAAACATCACTAGAACATGTCTTAAAAAAATTTTGGGAGACTGAAGAACCTCCTACTACTAGCCAAATAAGTCCAGCAGAACAACAGTGTGAAAACTTCTACGCAGCTACTCATCAGCGTACCTCTTCAGGTAGATATATTACTTCTTTACCGTTTAAGGACAATCCTAAATTGCTTGGTGAATCTTTTAATTTGGCCTTTACTCGCTTTAAACATTTAGAATGAAAATTGCAGCAGGATCCAGAATTAAAAAACGCTTATAAAAATTTTATTCACGAGTATGAAGAACTTGGTCACATGCAACGAACAAATCCCCAACAAGATTTACATTATGTAATACCACACCATGCTGTTTTCAAAGAAAGTAGTTCTACCACAAAGCTACGTGTTGTGTTTGATGCCTCGGCCAAGATGTCTAATGGTGTTTCTCTAAATGATATTTTGTACTCAGGCCCTAAGCTGCAACGCAATATCACTGAAATAATATTTCAATTTCGCTTTCATAAAGTAGTTATTACAGCGGACATTTGTAAAATGTTCCGTCAAATTTTAGTTGATGATGAACATCAATTGTATCAACAAATACTCTGGCGTGATTCTCCCGAATTACCTGTTCAATTATATAAATTAAAAACGGTCACTTATGGCATGACTTGCTCTCCTTATCAAGCAATTCGAACTCTACAACAATTAGCTAAAGATGAAGGTCATCAGTTTCCTCTTGCTGCACAATCTCTTTCCACCGACACTTATGTGGATGACATCGTGACGGGTACAACTTCAGTCGAGAAGGCTATCCTACTTCAACAACAACTTACATCTCTATTAAAAGCTGGCGGCTTCGAACTTCGTAAGTGGGCCAGTAATGATCATTCTGCTTTAATAAACGTCAATCAAGACTTTTGTGAGACACCATTTCGCTTGGAAGATGATCAACAAACTCTTAAAATTCTGGGAGTCCAATGGCAATCTGCCCAAGACACCTTTACTCTTATCATGTAAACAATCAAACATTTGTATCTACTAAACGTGGCATACTATCTCTTATTGCTCGAATTTTTGATCCTATGGGTTTGTTATCTCCATTGGTATTATGGGCCAAGGCTCTAATTCAAGATTTGTGGACCCTAGGGTTGAAATGGGATGAACCCATTCCTCCCACATTAGAGTCTCGGTGCTATACCTTTTTTCAAGAACTGCCTTTAATTGAACAAGTTTCAATACCTCGTTATGTATTTGGCCCAAAACCAAGTCTGCAATTACATGGGTTCTGTGATGCGTCAGAGAGAGGATTCGCAGCAGTTATTTATCTGAGGGTGGAAATTGACCAAAACCCTACAACTTGTCATTTACTACTAGCAAAATCTAAGGTGGCTCCTACCAAAAAATTGTCAGTTCCACGTCTTGAGCTAAGTGCAGCTCACCTACTCGCCAAATTATTAAACTTTGCTCAGCAACAACTACTTCGCAGCCCAGTTGATAAATTGCCTATCTATGCTTGGACCGACTCTGCTGTAACACTCAGCTGGCTTCACACGTCGTCACATTTGCTGAAGACCTTCGTAGGTAACAGAGTTGCAGATATTAGTCGACTCACTGATATTTCCTAGTGGCAACATACTCCAGGATGCTCAAATCCCGCTGACTGTGCTTCGCGTGGAATACTTCCTTCTCAATTACTTCATCATCCACTATGGTTGACAGGACCAGAATGGTTAGTTCAAACACAATCTAACTGGCCTCTTCAAAATATTTCTGACTCTACTTCAGAGAGCCAACTTGAACAACGTCATATAACTGTGGTGTGCTCCGCTGTTGCTCAAATTGAAGCAGCCGTAATAGATTTAAAAATATTTTCAAATTACCTCAGACTACTGCGAGTAGTCGCTTGGTGTCTTCGTTTTGTTAACAATTGTCGAAACCCACATCAATCTTCAAAACTAGCATTACAGGCCACTGAACTAGAAAGTGGACTACATTTCTGCTGTAAAATAGTGCAACAAGAATGCTTTGTAACGTTAAAAGGGCAACTCACAAGTTCAAAGAATGCTTCTACATTCCAACAATTGAATCCTTTCATGGACACCCATGGTATAATTAGGGTGGGCGGTCGCCTCACTAATGCCGACATTGCATATGCTTCAAAACATCCAATATTATTACCTAAGACTCATCACTTCACTGATTTACTTATTGATCACTTTCACATTGAAAACCTACATATTGGTCCTCGTGCTCTGCAAGCGATACTTTCCAGGCAATTTTGGATTTTGTCTGCACGTCAAGCAATTAGAAAACGTCTCCATCGTTGTGTGCGTTGCATTCGCTTCAACCCAACGGTTTATCAGCCTCAAATGGCAACATTACCTCGATCAAGAGTAACCATATCAAGACCTTTTTTGAATTCTGGAGTTGATTTTGGAGGTCCATATACAATCAAATCGGATCATAGACGCAAGCCTCAGCACCTCAAAGTTTATATCTGTCTATTTGTCTGTTTCACTACCAAGGCAGTACATATCGAATTAGTATCAGCATTGTCTACCGATGCTTTTCTTTCAGCATATACTAGATTTATATCCAGACGAGGAAGCTGCTCGCATATCTTCAGCGACTGTGGCACTAACTTTATTGGTGCTAAAAGACATCTCAACTCGCTCCACGAACTTTTACAAACTCCATCTGCCAGTAATCAAATTACCGACAAACTTTCTCAACGTGGTACCCAATGGCATCTTAATCCTCCATCCGCACCACACTTTGGTGGTATTTGGGAAGCAGGTATTAAGTCAACTAAATATCATCTAACTCGAGCATTAGGTCAGCAAATCCTCACCTTTGAAGAGTTTTCTACTGTTTTGTGTTCAGTCGAAGCCGTACTTAATTCTCGACCACTGTGTCCACTCTCTACATCTCCTGAGGAGATTAATGTCTTGACTCCTGGGCATTTCTTAGTTGGAACTCCACTCAACTCATATCCTGGTATTGACTATACAGAATATACACTGCCATTATCTTCTCGTTGGCGTCTAACACAACAAATCATCAGCAGTTTCTGGCATCAATGGAGCTGTGAGTACCTAAATACTTTACAGCAAAGAACTAAATGGCTTAGATCCACCCCAAATTGTCAGGTCGGGGACAAAGTTCTGTTAAAGGAACCCAATCTACCTTATCTTACTTGGCCTCTCGGCAAAATAGAAGCAGTAACAACCGGGGAGGATAAAACTGTACGTGTCGCTCAAGTTCGTACCCAACAGGGACTACTTACTAGACCAGTTGTAAAACTGTGTCCTATTTTACAAGATTAATAACATTCAGACCATATTAAGTCGGATGCCTTACCTCAAGAGTACTTTTAGTTGATTTTTTCTTTAACCACAATGGTATATTTTTGTTTAGACAGGATTGTCTCCTTATTATTTGTTATTGTAACATAACCAGTATGCATAATTCAGTTAACTTCTACATAATTCAGTTAAATTCTACATATTCCAGTTTCTACCCTTTAGGGAATAGCTACTGCGTCAATTCGTACCTGTCAGCTGCTCGGCATGGTATGCTGCAGGTTCGTTGTCCAAGGCTACGGGGCCTAGGACCACATTCTTTGTTCTGTGCCATATGAGGTCATCCTGATCTTATATGTCACCTCTTCCTTAGCTAGGAATTAAAACAACCGTTTTAGGTGGGCGGTATGTCAACGATCAATCTAAATCTGAATCGCAATCTCTCAGTTGATATCTCGATATCTCGATTGAGCTTCGATATCAAGTAGGCAGTTGCTACAAAGATAACGATGATTTTTTGTTTTTGCAAGATGCAAGATGAAAAGCCCTCTCTTCTATCAACCCTACAAGTGAACGCAAGTGTTACTTTTAATGGACCTAGTTTGTCAAACAATATCGATAATTTTAATAATTACGTACTTCAATCAACGCAATAATTTAACGAAGAGAAACTTCCTGACGTCAGGTAACCGCCGTAAATTAGCCTACGCTTCAAAACAACGTAAGTACTTTTACAATATCAAACAGTTATTATATAGTTAGTTATTATATAGTATAGTGATCTTTAGGTATTATTATTCCTCTTACAATGATCTTACATACTGTATGTGTAAATTTGTGTTATTTTGTATTTTTACGTTGTTTTTCTCCCTTGTTTAGCAAAAACATATAATGTATATTGTTAATATTTGGGTATAATGTTCGCCGATATTTTTTTAATTAATTTCTGAAAAAAAACTCTTTTTAAATTATAATTTTGACTTAGGAGCTATATATCTTTTGGTTAATTTTTGTCTTACTGCTGTCATATTTATATTTTGGAAAATGTACGAGTGGCTATCCCCAAAGCGGGCTATGCCTTTAGGGGAGCCAGGTGTTTCTTCTTTGTTTTTGTTTTTTCTCTTCCAGAGTAATGTGGGTTTTGTTTCTTTGAAGTGTATTATATATATATTTTTTAAATTCTGTTTTATTTAAGTAAATGTGTTTTTACTTTGAGTTAAATAATACAATGTTATTGTAATAAGCTATGTATATTAGTGGTATGTATAGGTGTGTAAGTGCGATTGGGAGAAAGTGTTTATTTTTTAGAATATGATACAAGTCAAGGTTCACTTTATGTCTGTTGTTAAATTTATTTTTTGTTTTCTTTCACTGTTTCCTAATGTATAAAATAGCTTTAATAGATGTGTTCATATTTTGTATTATGTACTGCTTCTGGAGGGAGTTAATAAATAATTAAAAAAAAAAAAAAAAGTCTTGCTCTTCTTAAGAGTCATGCTTACCCGTGGGGAGAAATCACATTTTAGTTACTTTTTATTCCGTAAGCGCTGCCAGTATCAGTGCTCGGCAACAAACTGAACTGTCACTGCGAATTCTCCTTGCCCCCTCCATCTCGCCGGCATACCAGACAGAGTGACAGAGATAGACAGTTTTAACACAATACTTCATTTCATTCCTTTGCCTTACCGTGGCTTCAGTTCAGAATCCTTATTTTATGTTGGTAGCTAAATTCAGTAGTTTGGTGGTTGGTCTGATATAAGAGAAAGTAATGATTTAGGCCTATACAATATTTCCGAGTTTGAAAAGTGATAATTTATAAAGACAAAATGCACAACATTTTTTTCCAAACCATTTATTACAACAACTTTAATTCAGTTTATATAATTAATTTTGAAATATTATTTTTTATTGTAATCTATAAATGATTTTAATACACAATTTGTATTCTAAAATAATTTTTTTATAATATTCAAAACATAAATAATACGAAAAGTCTCCTTTCAACAAACGTTCTTGTGCCGTAGACTTATTTAAAAGACATGTATTATAATTAATTTACCTTCTGCCAAACTAGGAGGTAATTATTATTAATTATACAGTTATAATTAAATAAATTTAACACAAATTATATTTACGAAAAACATATTCGCAAAACAATTTTATCTATTTTAAATACTAGCTGTCGTACCCGACTTAGTATTCATGATTAATAACTACTATAAGACTGTAATCGTATTGTGACATATTTTGTATAAACTATGGGAAATTTAAATATTATTAGAATCTTATGAAATAGGTCAGATAGTAAAATGATTGAACAGCTTATTCAAATCACACGACTTGTATAAATGGTTTAGGCAATATAAACAAAATATAGTTTATACATGTTATATTTAAAAAAAAGAAGGCTACTTATACACTCCATCACAAAATTTGTCTGGTCTTGTTACTATTTCTCTAAGTTTGTTGCAAAAATTACGCAGAAGGTGATTTTTGCACTCAACCTTTTCTACGGTTAAATTTTTGTACGGCCGTTTATCAAGAATTTCCTTGTAAACACTACTATCACCATCCCCTATAAATCTATAAATTTATATTTTGAACATTCACATGCCTAATAGGATCATCTAGATAAAGTCAAAAATCAATTGGTCTGGGAAATAATTGTGCACGAGATAGATCTGCTTCGTCATACAAATTATAAATACACTAAACAAGTGCGGGATTTTGTACTAATAGGAAATTTAAAAACCCTAACTACCAGGAACCGCGACAACCACAGGCTTTGTTTAATCAACTCGGCAGATTAAAAGGCGTTACATAGATTATCAATTAGTTTACCATTTCATAAAAGAGTAAACAAACTCCAATATTGTTGACTTCCCTTTGATTGCAATTCTGAGGTTTTATAAGTAGTAAAAGGAAATGACACAGGAAGTCTTGTGCCAATTAAATGAAAAAACATAACTCCTTTTTTCAGAAATAAAAGGTAGGCTACGCCTGAAGCTTGTAAAATACTATTCACAAAATTTGCTAAAACCAGTATAAGGTAGCGAACAACATTAAACCAACATTAACCTAACAATACGAAAATATGAAAAAATAGAAACAGATTTTGATTTATTATTATAAATTTCGTGGTACACAAATAAACTTTAATCTATAATTATTTACCTACAATAGGTAACCTAACTATTATGGTGATAAGTAGTTGTTTCAAAATATGGGTATAGGCTACTAATAAACATTTTAAAAGTAAACAATAATCATTTTTGCAAATAAATTATGTAGTTACTATTATGAAATAAATGTCTGTAAAATTTACAAACAGTTTTGATTTGATAAGATGTATTTTGAAGATTTGTAGTTTAGCAAGTGAACAGAATATACAAGTAAAATACAAATATTAGTTCTGTTGTAAATTATATATTAAATGGTCTTCTAGAAACAAAATTTATTTGTCATTCATTCGAAAGTTTTTAGGCCTAAACTGAAGGAAGAAAGTATAAATGTAACAAAAACTGTATTTTAGGCTTAGTTAAAAAAGAGTTTCAGACAGTTCGAATTTTGTTGAATAATATAAAAATATTACTCTACAAATTACTTTATAAATTATATACAATGAGATTGTATGCAAAATATAACTTTTATTTTCCCAGTATGTTTTTAGTCCTGAGGTAAACGCCTCTTCTTTTTAACTGCAGAGAGATTTAAGGCCGCCCTTTTCCTTTTCTTAGTCTTTGTTTTTTAGAAGGCATAGTACTGTATTAGCAATTATTGGTAAAAGGCAGATAATATAGGCCTAATCTTAGTGACGAAAAGAAAATGAATAAAATACCTAAACACTAACAACTGTTGAATTCGCAGTAATCAAACAAAATCGAATTCGGTCCAGTTTGAATTAATACAGTGTCAAAATCTTTTTTACAAGAAAATACAATAAAGTCCAGTATAACACAATCACTTATGATTCATAATAATATTATTTGTAGTTGTACTACTGCATAAAGTCTACGGTGGGATAGAAAGGTGGGGGACAGGAGCAGGAGGGAGAGTAGGGGTAAACAGCACTGGCACAACCTATTGCAAAATCCTTGAACTACTACCGACTTGCACAAAAATTATTGTTTGAAATTGGTTAACTAAACACTCTTAAACACAAAAATGGAAATAGTATGAATTAAAACAATTCAATAATTCCCAAAACGAAATCACAAGCTCTCGTTTCATATAAATTTAATTTTTAAAAACGGAAGTATGTAAAAACGGAACGAAAAACACGCATTTTTTCTTATGGGAAAAGCTAAATTTGATTTCCAATTTTTGTACACATGTTTAATATAAAATGATTAAAACTATTCAATAGAAATGTTTAATAGATTTAGTTGTAGTTAACTATTTGGACAAAATCTTGCTAAAAGCCTTAGTTTCACGGTAAATAACAAATTAAGATTCACCTCCTATGTTAATAGCGATGTCACTTTCACAGCACACTAAAGTTGGTATGCATGGCTCTTAATATGCCGGGCAGAACAAAATGGCGAAAAGCGATTTTTTTCAAATGACCTTGTTTAATTTCTAGAATTCATAAAGTGTAGTATTTCCAAGCGTGATTCATTAAATATCCGAGCCCGTGTGGGACCAAATGTTGGATATGTTTTGTAAATGCGAATTAATAATAAATTATTTTACTATTACGCTCGAGTGACCACTGCTTTAATTAATGAAAAAGCAGACAAACATGTTTGATATTCATCTAAGCTACAGAAATTAATTAATTGTATATTTTAAGGTACTCACAGCGTCCAATGTTCCGTGGGAAGCGTTGTCACACTTGATTGTTCTCGGCCGAGACTCACAACAATATATACATTATAAAAAGCACAGTTCACACAAAATGCTATAGTTCAATATTAATAGCACTTATATAATACAATAATTAATACTTTCACAAAGATGAATATATTTACAGAGATTTAACTAAAAAACGTTCAACTGACTTGGTATAAAACAAGGTAGAAAGAAAGAAATAAATAAAGCGAAACTTCACTGAATGAAAAAGGATGCGGCGTTAATAGCGATGAATTGCGTAGTCAGCAGACAGCGTGTTCTCTCTAGATGATCTTGCGTAAGAATAACCGCGTGGTTCCTGTTTTTGGCTAATGCTTCAATTCTACGAGTCGTGGTTTGTCGCTGCAGGCCAACGACCAATCCTATAATATTTGTTCTTCCATTGTTTGGTGCTTAGGTACAGAACACTGTATTTAGAAAAATCCTTTCACTTGTAGGGTTTACAAGTAAATTTCCTTCATTTCTCACCTTTATACAAATAGGTGCCTACACTACCTTGCACTATAGTTATAGTGTGAGGTAAAACACATTTAGA
>JAGFPH010014262.1:13551-24127 GCA_018207615.1 Philaenus spumarius | reverse complement strand
GTAAACATACTAAAAGTCCCTGTCCTTACCGCTGCCGCTTCCTGGGGTGTGAAAAGGTACATTTTTTCGGGTTTTCGCTTATATATCGAAAACGGTGAGTCGTACAGAAAATTTGTTCCATTAAACTGAAAGCTGACAATATTAACTTCAAGAATGTTTTTATTCATTTATATCGTATCTGTTATAGCTTTCGAGATGTTCGCTATTAAAAATTGACAATTTCCGGAAAATTTATTTTTACCTTACGTATTTCATCAATTTTTACATAAAAGTCGACTGAAAGGAAGTTGTAGAACATTTTTGTTTTCCTTCAAAACTATATGTACTTTTACTAATTTATCTTCAACAGATCAAAAGTTTCGACAATTTGAAATTGTTTGCTAAATTGAATAATTTTCGGTTCAAAACTGTACTTTGGTTATTTTCTTTATTCATAGCGACCTCTATACGAGGTAGTACTATTGTTTATTTACAACCTAATGTAATATATAATACAGGGCGAGTTTTATGTCCTGCCACACCTGGATATAATTTAAACGGCCTGAGATAACAATGTGATACTTTGACCATACCTATTGTAACATTTCTTTTACTTATTTAGGTGGTTAAACATTTCACCCCCCTATTCTAAAGGGGGGTAAAGGGGGCAACTTAATTTTCAAACAATGTCTTCCCAAGAAGGTGAATAGGGGCGCTGTGGAATGGCAATCAAGGTCTCCTGACCTTAATCCACTAGACTACTTCTTTTGGGGCTACATGAAATACCTGATGTACCAAACAAAGCCAACTGACGTCTATGATTTAACTGATAGAATTTTACACTTGTCTCAAACCATTACTAGAGAACTTTTCTTGAACGCTGTCTCAGCTTTTTACACACGGCTAGCACACTGTCAAACAGCTGAAGGTGAACAGTTTAAACACCTGGTGTATTAAAACATGTAACTGTTTAAAGAATTAATTTTATTATTATTATTTTATTGTTGTAAATAGTCTTTTACTCCGTTAAATTAACCTTTTCATTCTTTCCATGATGTTTGCATTGGATAAGGAGTTGAAAACTTATTTGTTTAATAACTTTGGGAAGTACTTCGCACGTATTTTGGAATGGCTGTAGTTTTTGATAGGAACAACATAGAGACCTCTAGTTTGCGCCATTTGATTTCTTTTTTTATGCCCTTTAAAATGAAGGGTCAAAAGATGAGGGTTTGCATTTGAAAATTTTAAGTTGCCCCCTTTACCCCCCTTTAGAATAGAGGGGCGAAATGTTTAACCACCTAAAAAAGTAAAAGAAATGTTATAATAGGTATGGTCAAAGTCTCACATTTTATCTCAGGCCTTTTAAATTATATCCAGGTGTGTCAGGACATAAAACTCACTCTGTATTCAACGCAGAGCCGATTCTATTAAAGCTAGAGACTTGAAATTTGGAAGGTACATCCGTCCAATAATGTAGAGGCGTACTAAGAAAGGATTTTGCAAAATTTTGAATTTAAAGGGTAGAAAATGCGAAAATTCATCCCTCCCATAAGCAGCCATATAACAGATGAAACAGCTGATTCGTATTTATTGTGTTATTCTGGTTACTATGGTGATTATTCCAAACTCTTTCAAAAAAAGTCTGTTGATTTTATAATAGTAGGCCTAACCTAAAATTATGTTAAACCTTTGGTCCAAATAAGCTGTTTTATTTATAATGTGTAACAATAATGTTAAATTGTAATATTAGATGTTTTAATTATTATATTTCATAGGTTTTAAAGGCCTAACCTAAAATTGTATTAAACTTTTGATTCAAATCAGTTGTTTTATTAATTATGTGTAACAATCATTAGGCCTATGTTGAATTACACGGGATACGAATTACAGGATGTTGAATTACACGGGATACGAATTACAGGCTTTCAAAGTTTCAAATTAAGCAATAGCGAAGCATTGCCGGGTCCACTAGTAATAATATAATAATCAAGTATATATTGTTTTATAATGAGAGATATTATGTTAAATTTTGCAATGTTTATTGATTTAAAAACATATTAAGTTACTTGTGCCTAGTGAAGTTGTGTTATAGGTTTTCTTAAACGTTTAAGTTGTTTTTAATTAAATAACTCAAGTTTAAATTCAAGTAAAATATTTAAATTTAAATTAAGTTGGTTTTCATTTGAAATATTTCACGAGTGCGAGATCATCGTTCGTAATGAGAAAGTGTTTAGTGTGTAGTGGAGACATTTATTTGACGAATCCAGTACAGAGGTATCAAGAGATACAGAGAAAGGTACAGCATCTCTGATAACTTAAGTAATTCTAAAAACGCCGACCATAACACGCGGAGACAAGTATTATTGAAAATACGAGAGAAATAAAACACGAAAACCCCAGGTTAAAGATCGTCCATTTTGGTTATTTTGCACTACCTGGGTACTACCATTGTATTTGGGATAACCTAATAAAACTCCGATCCAATGCAATATTCGTTCCACTGAAAATTCGACGATAGTGGCGCTATCTATTGGGGAAACGACGGAAGCTGAGTGAAACTCCAATGCTACTAATGATTTCTCCCTAGCGCTACCTCGCGGCGCGATCATGCACTATTTTCGCGACAACCTTTTTTCGGCACACAGCCCCCGTATGCATGCATGATCTATTTTATTGTTCACGATCTATGGTACTACTGATAATCCTGGTAAGATTAAAAAGGTTATTGTACGATACCCGTACAAAGTGTATTCGCGAACTTTTTTGTAATTATTTCAATTTTGCAAACGTTTCGCCCAGCAAAATTTACCGTTTTGATTTATCTTTAAAGGTTAGTTTTTCAATTTCCGCTCAGCGTAAACGTATTGTACTCCTTCCCCTTTTCCGACGTTATAACGAGCAGCAAGATACCATTCGAAAACCATCAAAGACAGCGTCTATCAAAGACTAGGCCTATTGCGAAAGGCGATGACGTGTGCACTTTTTATCTAGGCCTATTTAAGTGTTAAAGCTGAAACCGGTTTTCGTCTGCAAAAAGATGTTCTCCTTGTCCACATTATTTCAAACAGAAAATCACCATTGCTTAATTTGTCAACCAAGTAATCGTTTATAGTAATCTAATCTGATTGATATAGTCAGTTGTTTAATTGCAAAATTACAGGTGCAGGGTAGCTCTTACGCGAGTATAAGTGAGTTGCGACACTTGTTGACTGATACAACGTATCAACGTAAGGGACTCGGCACACTCACAATTCCATTCTAATCGTTATAGTTCATTTCACCTCAGCGTGAGGCAAATATAAATGACCGTAATAAAACCCTTACCCTCAGGCCTATTGTGCGACATCGGGGATGGGCACTTGTCGTCTGCCTTTGTATTAGAGTTATGTTTGTCCCAGTGCCATTATGCAAACATTTTTAATTGAAAGAAAAACTTAAAACAAAATATACCATTCGCTGTGTTTTGATCGCGTGATTATTTTTATACCAAATATGAAGGAAATCGGTTGATTTTGGGGAAGGAAAAGTAAATAATTAAATCCTATGTGTTTTCAAATATTTTTTATCATCATGAATACGGAAATAAATTTACATTGAATAATGATGTTGAGTTTTATAAAAACCTCTTACTTACTACTGTACACAATAATCATCACCTTATAGTGGCCTGACATGCTTAACATTGTCGTTAATCAAACAATAACCAAGGCTTTATGTTTTGAATTGAAAACTCATAAACAATACTTTACTCTTTATTTGGGCATTGGGCATTGAAAATTGACAACAAAATCAACCCAAGTATTATTAAATAAGCGTAAGTCCTTATAAGGGAATATATTAAATTTATATGGCACACCTACGTCATTGAAATAAATAAACTAATATTACTCTATTGACCACATTAGACTAATAACTTAATGAACCAATAAAGTAGCTATTTTTCAGAAAACTAGATAGTTCAAAGAAATTTCAAGATTTCCGTTAAATATACTGTATTAGTCAAATTATATTAAATTTATAAATTAAATTAAAGATAAATAATAGACTATCATTAATGATGTACTTGTTTCGCCTGTCCCTAAATAGCCTATTAAAATTTTGTTTAGTGTGCAAGTAGCTAGAAGGAATAGCCTATGTTTAATTTTTATCCGTGCTATGTACTGCAATAAGATGTGTAATTTTATATTTTCGTGTAGCCCATGCTCTGTTTGTCTATAATATTAAGATGTATTTAATTTTAATTGTATTTTATGCTCGATGTATATAGAACAGTTATTTAATAGTTTTACTTAATGTCTATATTTTAATACTGCATTTAATTAACAAAAAAACGGTCAGGCCACTATAATGTGATGATTATTGTTACAGTAGTAAGTAAGAGGTTTTTATAAAACTCAACATCATTATTCAATGTAAATTTATTTCCGTATTCATGATGATAAAAAATATTTGAAAACACATAGGATTTAACTATTTACTTTGCCTTCCCCAAAATCAACCGATTTCCTTCATATTTGGTATAAAAATAATCACGCGATCAAAACACAGCGAATGATATATTTTGTTTTAAGTTTTTCTTTCAATTAAAAAAGTTTGCATAATGACACTGGGACAAACAGCAATAACTCTAATACAAAGGCAGACGACAAGTGCCCATCCCCGATGTCGCACAATAGGCCTAAGGGAAAGGGTTTTATTACGGTCATTTGGTTTTGCCTCACGCTGAGGTGAAATGAACTATAAACGCGAGTGCGCTCCCCAACAATGCAATTGCCTAATCCCCGATACAAACTATATTTAAAATTACGATTAACACACAAAA
Organism: Philaenus spumarius; assembly: GCA_018207615.1. Taxonomy (NCBI): domain Eukaryota; kingdom Metazoa; phylum Arthropoda; class Insecta; order Hemiptera; family Aphrophoridae; genus Philaenus; species Philaenus spumarius. The sequence continues at coordinate 19,326 of JAGFPH010014262.1, read as the reverse complement.
CGAGAAAACACTCGGAACTTCTATAACATCTAGGCTACTTATATAAAGCTAGACGGGTTAACTGATTCATTGACATTAACTATGAGGCACTTCCCGTAATCGTACCCCCCTCGACATCACACTTGAATTAAAGATCTCGACGAAAAACTTTCAGAAAAATTTCCAAAGATTTCCAAAAGGCGGGAAAGATTTTTGAATTTTTTTTCATTTTTCCACTTTGAGCGCGTTTTGTAAAAAACGGTAAGATATAGCAAAAAATGTTAAATACAAAAGTTGTAGAAAATAAAATTTCAAACTAACGATTTTCCGTCAGATTTAAGATCAAATCATCCATTTATTCACCCGAGAAGGAGATCCGGCACACAATCCTTCAAATGTCCCATGTTAATCTTATGGAGATAATGTTTAATGAGTTTGAGTCAGCTGCCAAATAAAACAGCTGATTTATGCTCGGTCACCTATGTACAAACGAGCCAAAGATTAACGAGATCGTTTGACGAATTTTCCAACTGCGAGCGAAGGGAAGCGCCATCTGAGGCCGCAGACCGAGGCGGGGTTGGGACGCGAAGCGTCCAGGGGCAGAGCCCCTAGTTCTAAAAATACAATCTTCACTTCACTCGCAGCGTACAAATTCGAGCGTCGGCCTCGCATCAGACTACTCCGTGGATCCGACTACTAATCCCACGTGGATTTGAACCGGGTAGCCTACTTTTACGGTATTTTACGTTTCGATCGATTTTGGGGGAACCAAGCGAGCTATTCGGTCGTGTAAAAAACAAAATGTGCAGCCTACAAAATTGTTATATATTTATTTAGAGGAGCTAAATTTGTCAACCTCTTACCAAAGAAAATCCAGTTTTATGCTGTGTTCAGTTCGCAAGATTAGTAAAGAACGGCTATTTCAGATAAATAATTGAATATTTTTTTAATTAACAGTTGCTGCTACGTTAATTGTATTGAAATTGTGTGTTTTTGTATAAATTAAGATAAGGACTATGAGTATTAGAAGTTAAAGTTTATAGTGATATACTTATATATGCAGTGGCGGATCCAGGCCATCATCTGGGGGGTGGGGGGCAACACTTCCTAGGTATGCAAAATAACTGGTAAGTTTTGAGGGGTCCCCAGAAAATTAAAAATATGTTAACGCAAAATTAAATGGAATTTAACGCAATTTGAATGGAAATATTCTGGTTGTCAACAATGTTTTACTTGTTAAATTCTTCATTTTTGTATTTACTGATGTCTAAAAACATTGGTTTGGCATCGGCCTTCGTACAGCGCAATTTTGATTGTTTGCTTGAGATCTTACTCTCACTTGTATTAAATATGTCAAAATATTACAATTTCTACGACAAAACATTACGTTTTTGACGACCTCTAATGAGCGACATAATCCCCGAAACGAGTAAGAAAAAGAAAATAGAAGTCACAGATGATGTGTGACGGTGTAACTTGTCACTTAGGCCTTTAACCATATTGTGAATGAGAACAATATTTGTTCACCATACAATACTTTTGACTTCAATGAAATTCAACAAATCAGTTTCGGATTTCAATTTTATTCACAAATCAAAACGTGCGTAGGCCTACACGCTTACAATAATATGTTTATTACTTGCGAAATTATTGGCGGTTAGATTTTTAGCGATTTTATTATGTATTTGTTACTATCTTTCATTGTTCATTATTCCCTTTTTAGAATTTCGTAAAGTAAATGCTGAACAAAAGGATTTTTTACTTTGGAGAAAACGTTAAAATAAAACTAATTTATTTCTTCATTTTATTAAGGTATGTAAACATAGGCCTATCGATAAACAGGGAGCTTAATTGTTGATGTCTTCTATTTTTTATTATTTTTTTTTAAAAAGATGTTATTTTTGAAGTTCGTTTCATATTCGTTCAAAACTATTTTTCAATTAAATATCAAACAAAAATACAACTAAAATACACCAAGAAATTAGAAAACTTGATCTGTTTTTGAAGTAAACAACTAGCTAAGAGAGCTAAGGAAACGATAGACTAGATATTTTAATAGATAAGTTACTTACGTAAAACAGCAAAGATATGCAGTTCGTACTATCGTATTTCGGACGCCGTTTTTCAACCTAAAAAGTTGTGAATCATACTAACTTGTTCTTAAAGGCTTTGTGCTTTTGTCTTGTATCTCATAATTGAAAGGTATCGACGGCAACTCCTTTTAATCAGCAGTTTAACTGAGTAAAAATTGATTATTTTTAATGCATTTTTTGGGAGTTTTAAACAATAATTTCCATATTTTAAGCTAACAAGTAAAAAATATAAAGCCTTTTTTATAACCTTAAGTAGTTTCCCAGATTATTAATTTATAAATAGAATCCGAAACACGTTATTACGAATGCATTTTTCAACGATTTTGCGGCTTCAGTTAGACCTTTTTATTAAAATCATACTGTTCACTCGGGAGTTTTCTTCAAGGTAAAGAAGGGCCTTAATCGATTTTGGGGGAATCAAATGAGATGCACGGTCGTGTAAAAAAAACCAAATGTGCAGAATAATATCCTACAAAATTGTCATATACTCATTTAGAGGGTCTACATTGTTCAACCTCTTACCAAAGAAAATCCAGTTGTATGGTGTGTTCAGTTCGCAAAATTAGTAAAAGAAGGGCTATTTCAGATAAATATTATTATTGAATATTTTTTAAATTAAAAGTTTCTGTTTATATTGATTGTATTGAAATTGTGTGTTTTTGTTTAACTTAAGATTAGGCCTATGAGTATTAGAAGTGAAAATTTATAGTGATATGCCTAGCCTATATAAAACAGGGTGGTTATAAAGTCACTTGCCCCCTTCAACTTTTGTGTTTGTTAAAACAAACAAATATCCTTTGGGGAACGATACTAACTTAGCCCAAAGTATCTTTTGAAGCAATCGGAAATTTTGAGTGTCCCCTAATAATGGGGGATTTTGGGGGCAACTCAAAATGTTTAAATGGGAAGTATATAATGGGAAGTATATAAATGTGATACCTCATTTTAAAGGTCTATTTAACACTAGGCAAATGACATACAGAAAATAAAAATCGGACCACCCAAAACAAAATTGCGGCCCTAAACGTGTTGAAATAACTCGTCATAAAGTTGCTAATATCTCGGAAAGGAAGAGTTTTTAGAAAACATTTCAGGAGACAAAAAAAGTTTATTTAAAAGTACTTGACCTAAAAAATTGCTTTCAAATCGATTTCGTAAATTTTATTTTTTACAACATTTTCTAAGATGTTTGAAAAGATTGCTTTCGGAACGATCCCGCAGATTCGTCTGCCGACGTCTGTACCGTCTGTGTGACTCTGCGAGGTCGGTGTGTGAATTGCACCATTTGAAACTATGGAATCAGATCTTTTGAAAAATCTGTCACGTGACATAATGTAACCGCGTTGTGGAAAGGCCTTTACAGTTTTATTGAGTATGACTAAGTAAACTTTGCACCCGTAATACACACAACGTTTTTCCTACGGCTGCATTTTAAATTAGTGTTTTTAGTTTTTAAAAGGATCTGATTTACTAAACAAAACGTGAACAGCACGATCTAGTTCACAAACGTTCTGTATATTCCAGATAGTATTGTAGTTCACACGTGTGCCACCGAGAGCAGCACAACAATCAAAATTTTCAAAACATAGCCTACATCAGCTGTTTACTTTGCACCCAAGGTTGAAAAGTAAAGAAAATACGTGTAAAAACTTGACACATGTAGTTTAGTTTGCGAACTGTTGTAGGTGTGCAAAAACGCACTTTGTTAAGTAGCTGTAGGAAAAATACATTTTGTTCGTAATTAAAACGCACAACACATTTTTCGTAATACGGTTAACAACGGGTTTCCATATATTTTAAATCAAACATTCCAAAGAGCCGCCATTTTTAATTAGGTGGTTGGGATTGGGTTGTGTAGTTTAATCATTATGTTATAAAACCCTGTGCAAAATTTCAACTTATTGTATGAATCCATTTTTGAGAAAAAAATTACAAATAAAATACAGAATGGCAGTTTTAAAAAATACTAGGGACATTATGACATTTTAATGATAGGCCTATTGGAACAATACCCAAATGTATTGGTCAAGACTTCTGAAACACCCTGCAGGCGATATTAGATCACCTTAACTGATACAACAGCTAAACCGCCATTGTTGTAAACTCAACCTTGTAATTATTTGCAATTTTATGTGAATGGAATATATTGCATGTACGCATATAAAGTCATTGAGAAAATGAATAAAAACAGTGAACACCTTAAGAACGCCAAGGTAATGTGACCACTCTCATACCATTTGGTATTTCATTGCGAAAATTGTCTACACTATTATTGCAACGCGGGAAAGTACGTTTGTTTCTTTTTTATGATTTAACTAAAAAACTGATTATACATTTTTGATCGAGCGAAGCGAGGTCTCCGTTTTAACTCATCCGTTCGGCTTTTTGTCTGTGTATCTGTCTGTCTCACGATTACGGCCAAACGCCTTGACCGATTTTGATGATTTTTTGCATGAATGTTCCTTATTCCTAGGCCGAGCCATGTTTATATAAGTTTTTTCCATTTTTAATTTTTAACCCCTTAAATAAAATAAAAACGGCGGCCGGACCGTTTCTCTCAGTGTAAGCTTTTTTCCAAAGCCAGTTTGTGACTTAACGGTAAGTCGAATTTAAAAACTAATAACATTTTGCTAAAAGCAAATTAAATTTTAAACAAAATTGTATTCTTGATTTTTTCCGTATCTCTAACGGTAAACTGACAAAATGGCCGTAAACTTCGAATTTGTTAAAAATCGTCCAAGTTTTTGTATTTCAACCATGTTTTTATACGTTTATTCTAAACCAATTCAAAAGTGTTCCATAGCTTTTTTCTAGATAAAGGTTTAAAGAATTCATATATGCCAGTAAAAAAAATTATTGAAGTAAAATTAAGAAAGTTATTAGCTCAAGAAACAAGCATGTTCAGTAACGAAAGGAGAAGTTTAACTTTAGGCCTACATAAAAAGTAGTAAAAATTATTGTAATTTTTTTCATAAATGTAAAAAAGTTTCGTAATTTAATTTTAAATAGAACTGTATACAAATATTTATCAATTTCAAATTTCTTATTTTGAAAACACCAGGTTTTATGTTCCTACTACAAGACTGCTAACAAAACTAGGCCTGTTTTGAATAGTAATTTAGGAATACTATATCCTTTGCCCAAAATTGACATATCATTATAAGAAAGTGTAGAGAATAAATCAAAGAATTGAACTGTATACTTGTAAATTATTATTTTATAAAAGTATTTGACTTAGCTTTACTTGTATTACAAAATGGGATGAAACAAATAAAACCTCGCGGCGATAAAAGGACATACAAAAAATTACCGTTGGACACCGTAGGAAGTGTTGTAGCCTACATGGGTTGAGATCACTATCACGACGCTTTAACATCGTTTGTTTTCATTATTTCTAATATTGGAATATGATATGGAACTATAAATACATTGTTAATTTTAGTTATTTAAGTATGTAAATATTTAATTCTATGTTTTCCCTCAATAACGCGATATTTGTAGATACCTCACACATTATTAACCTAAATAAAACACAATGCCCCCTAAAAGAAAATCTTTAGCAGTTAAAGCTCAAGAAAATAAAATAAACGGTACCAGAAACTGGTACATACTTTCTCACAAACATATTTAAATTATTAAACAGATTCACGGTGACTTGTAGGGTGGGGTAGGAGAGGTGATTTTGTATTAAAGTTGTTTTCCC
>JAGFPH010014262.1:0-13451 GCA_018207615.1 Philaenus spumarius | reverse complement strand
AGAGCCGTTTTTGAGAAAAGTTGATTTTTCCGTTATTTTAAGGATTTTTATGGAAAATTACCCTTAAAAATAAAAAATTCACAAAAATGAAAAAAAACGCCTGGAGATACCTTGGATTAGTACCTCCATACCAAATTTCATCAAAATCGGACGACTGGTTTAGGCTCTAGGTCTGATAACATCCACACAGACACACATACAGACACACACACAGACATCACTCCGAAAACCACTTTTTTAGGTTCAGGGAGACCCAAAACGGATATTTCCACCAAAAACTCAAACTCGAAAAATTTTGACGAATACAATACTTTCTCCATATACTATAGTATAGGGGGAGAAAGTAAAAACGAGAACTAGGAATAGCAAAATAATGTTTTACTGGCTAAACCTTCTGCTTACTTCCTTACTGGCACACTATTTTTAACCTAAGCTCAAAACCACATTTTTGTTATTTCAACGAGCGAGGCCTACTGTTCACAGAACTACTAGTTATTAAACCTTTAGCGTGTTGGACATTCCTGAGTCGGTAACATGGGTTTATAAAGGGGCTGAAAATGATTGGGGAAAAACTAACCGGACAACCAAGACTGTTTTGCTGCTGCATGGCCAAGACCAAGAAAAAATATGGTTTGCAAATACACATTGCATTTCCTAACTTGCCACTGCTTAAAATTTAGTTAAGTTTTTTCAAAAACGCAAATATCACAAATGGAAAAAGATTACCACATTCAAAGTTTAACTACCTTTCAAATAAAAGTAATTTCAATAATTTTGGATAATTTATGACGAAAAAATCCACGTTATTGTGGAAGCATGTACCTACCCGCCACATTTGTGTTAATACTCGAGTGTTTAGCCTGCACTCTGGTGGTTACCACTTCAACTTGTTTCTCGCGGAGGAATACTATGAAAATAATACATCCGTTAATGTTCAATGTGTGAGAGATAGCTGTGTTTAATAACACATACTCGCATAAATTGTCAGGCATGCACATTTCAGTACGTTTACAGTTAAGGTTACGTATGTAATACTCTATTTTCCGTCTTTATAGAAGCTGCCCTATATTTGCTAGCGGAAGAATGAAAAAACTAACAAACTCAATGCTAGTAGTGTACAGATCTGCCACTTGTAGAGCTGCGGTCAACTCAGAAATATTTGTTCACTCCTGCCGAGCCTTAACCAGCCTTTATAAATCATAGTTTAAGTTGTTATTGTACACATTTTGGTGAAAATTTTGTCAATAAAAGATAAACATTTTAGCTCATGACATGTCTCCTAACATATGGCAAAGTGGCAAGAAAATCGACTCATTATAGGTTCTGTTTTACATGAAAAATAACTCCTACTTTGTGTTTGTGAACATAAATAATAATACGATAACTTAAACGCGTTTCAACGACATTGTCGCCATCTTTAGTGATGCGTGAACTTGGCTACAATAACACAATTATAACCGGGTTATTAAGTACAGTTATAATTTGGTAATTGCAGTTCATGCATGACTGAAAATGGAAACACCGCAGTTGAGAGGAATTTAGGTTAGTAAACGCATTTTGTGTGAGGATTTTTGTTTAGCTATAATAAACAATTACTCTTATACTGTAGGTTCAGCTCAGCTTTTGTTTATTCTGGATTTGATTCAAGTAGTTTGTCTTGTAGCATATTTTTATAGTTATTTATACGCGAGTGGGAAGTAAATCATCCGATTTACTCGGTTTAAAGAGAAATCAGAAACTACATAAAACAATCACATTAATACCCCCCATTAACTTCAAACAAACAAAAAGTTCACCGCTTAAAATTCTATTTAAAACTACCGAGTTAAAAAACAGTAAGAACGTCTTCGAGGTAAAACAACTTTCGAACTTGTTTGGAAACCGAACCGCACATTCAAGTTCCAGTCAAGTTATGCTCCGTAGACAAAAACAGTAGATACGAATTGAATACGATAGAGAGAGATGGGATATAGTCTCGGGTAGGGAGCAGAAGCTTTCACGATTGGAGGGCACCTGTTGCATATCCCTCTCTCATTGGTCGATCGACGAGCGACCGAGACAGAAATACAAGACGCTGTGGGTTAGAAGGAGACGGAGAACGAGGAGGCCCTGGTGGGGAGGTTATACGCTTTCTTGCTCTACAGTTGGTGGCGAAATCATTTCTTCAAAATTTGTAAACAGCTATGTGCAAATTTGGTTTTGGGGCTTTTGGAAAGGTTTTACAATGAATGTAAATAATTGAGAAATGTTAGAATTTAAGGGTGATGGAAAGCTCGTAGTTGCCATGGCTAACTCTAATATTTGCACTTCTGTTTCATCGAAACCAAATCCTCCCAAAATAGGGTACTTGCACCCTAACACTCAGGATCAGGAAAAACATAAACTTTATAGGAGCAATAGTTTGTACCGTCTGTCGATGTCGATTTTTCCGGAATAGAAATTTTACAATCCAGGGATATGTTATGATTTAATTTTTGGAGGGTGATTTTTCATATTAAATAACTAATGCATTTTCAACCAGAAAGGTATTAAAATTTAGTTTTGGCAGGTTAATTTTTCATAATTTGGTGGCTTCCCGGTCTTTCGACCCTCTGTAGTGTCTTTTCTCGCCCAAGTTTTTCAGGTCTCGAACTGCCACTGCTTTTAATGTTTTTTTTTTTATCAAAGCCGTCTGAGTAACATGTGTGTGAGGTGCCTTCGTGCTTTTTCAAAATGAAACTGAGCAGTAGGCCTACTTGAAAAAGTGATTTCGTTTTGTAAAAAACACTGCCTTGTTGACAATGCCTTTTATGTCATTAGTAATTATTCGGACATTTGCCATCATCATTCATGTGTTCAAATTAATACATGGTTAGAATTCGAGGCCTAAAAAACAGCTTTAAAAAAAATAACCGTTTCGTGTTACAAACAGTGATATTCTTTCATCCTTAAACAACGTACTTTTGTTTAAAACGTGACCCCCGTGGATGTTTAGGGTACCAAACAGTGGCGGATTACCCATTAGGCATAATAGGCACGTGCCTAGGGGCCGCAAGCCCCAAGGGGCCCGCAGAATTTTGCAAAATTCGTACGGATTTGTTCTGCATGATCTGCTTGTTTTAGTAGTAGTCATGTAATAGGTACATGAAAACTATCCATTACATATTAGGTATGTTTTTTGTTTTTATCCAGTTCTTTCGGATCTAAATTACGAAACTTTTGTTTACTTTGAACAAAATTACAAAAATGTTTTACTATTTGTAATGAAAGCATAAAGTTGGATTTTTCCCGTTCCTAGACATTTTGCGCTTCCTAGACTCGGTGTTTGATTAATTTAAATAACCTTAAAGTTTTTTAGTTCAAATGATGTAAGAATGTAATTTATACTCGTAACTTGAGAGGATATCTCAATATGAAAATGTCTAATAAACATTGAAAATGATTTAACACCTTCGCCAGGTATTAAAAGGGATACTTACCAATTCAAAACTGTTGGATGAAAAAAACTATTGGTCGTAAGGTTTCATTCGGTTATTCCGAAGCTTGATTGAAACAGCTGTACGTTATTCACAACCAGTTCTACGCGAGTCCCCATAATAAAAATAATAAACCCGCGAACAACCAGCTAAGCTTAGAGATAAGAGCATAAGACTGTAAGGATGACGTTTAAGGAATAACCAAAATATTCAAACAATCGTTGTAATCATCAGTCTATCGTGTTTAGGGGATCGGCGATTGGCAATCAAAACTGACCGAGTTTCAGCATTGACTTTTCTTTCAGAACAAAAACTCTCTAAACATATTAAATATTTTTTGTCACCAAATTATGCCACCTAACAAAAATTTCTTCAACAAAAATTTCGGGAAAACTGAGGGGGGGGCAGCGGCCAACTACTGCCCCGGGCTAGAACCGCCACTGATTCATCAAAGTCAGTTTTTGAGTTAAATCGAAATAAACGCCCACAAAAAATGCCGACCTCTTCATAATATACAGTAGTATAGGCCTATATTCCTCTGTCCGATTAAGTTTCTAAAAACTAAGGAGCCAATTTCCATGACTAGACTATTCAAACCAACATTTAAGAACAACTTCGGCAGCCATAAAGGTTCGTTCACCCTTCAAATAGGATTCCGCCGGGTCGTTTGAAATTATTTCAACTCGAATTAACATTTTAATGCATTTTGTATCCCATCTTACAAGAAAACTTTAATAGGTAGCCAGTTGAAATTGTGCAAATATTTGTAAAATTGTTTACGGATGTGCAACACAACAATTTAAAATCATAAAATGGCTCGATCAAAATGTCCATTTATTACCGGGTACAAAAAATAAAAATACCACAGCTGAGATTCCAATATATTTTGATTACTGGTACGTTAATAACAATATTGTAGTTGTGAATATTTTTTCCATATTGTAGTAGGCCTACTAGATAACTACTCCCATTGATCGCTTCGCTCACCAATTCCCGTGAAGCAAATGCAAACAAGTTATTGTACACTCGGACACTTGTGGAAGGTGGGTGGAGTAGTGGTGACCTCGATTCAGACGCAAACGCATTAGGACTAGTTTTTGCATGGATAGCAGGCATTTTTTTTTTAATACAGAGGGTCCATTTTACTGCGCCACCATTTTAATCTCGAAAAGTACAAGATGCACAGCAAACTTGAAATGGGGGACTTCACCTATTTTTTAGTGACCATTAAAAATATAAATTTCAAATTTCAAAAATTGGCCGCCATTGTCCAATAAAGAGGACAACTTTCGAATTTCTTATGGAACATCCTTTGTTTTATGATGATTTCGGATTTTACAAGTTATTTTAAGACTTTTTTGTTCCAGGTGTTTTTTTTTTATACGATTAACCCGTTTAGAAGATATAGGGGTGTAAAGTTTTAAAAACACCCTAACTGAGCGGATGATATTTTGGTATGGAAAAGTTTTGAGCCAATGGAAACACTCTTAACATTAATAAATCATTTTTTTTAGACAAACAAATAACTTTTTAAAATCAACAAATCCTGTTTTTGTTAATTTTTTTAAACCATAATATTAAAAAATTAAATGACAAAACTACACATTTGTCACACATGAAAAATGAAGTTGATAACAGATGTTTAGTTAATAGGCTATAAGCTGATTCATATCCATGGCATTAAAAAATTAACAAAAAGCATATTTAATTTGTTGATTTTAAAAAGTTATTTGTATGTAAAAAAAATCTTTATTATAAAGTTATTATAGTGTTATATTGTCTAAACAATGTTTTGTTAATGTTAAGAGCGTTTTCATTGGTTCAAAACGTTTCATACAAAAATATCTTCCGCTCAGATAGGGTGTTTTTAAAACTGTATACCTCTACCAGGTGTCTTAAAAGCCCCCCCACCCCTTTAACTTTTGTGTTTGTTAAAACAAACAAATATCCTTTGGGGAACGATTCTAACTTAGCCCAAAGTATCGTTTGAAGCAATCGGAAATTTTAAGTGTCCTCTAAAAATGGGGGATTTTGAGGGCAACTCAAAATTTTTAAATGGGAAGTATGGTCTTGTGATACCTCATTTTAAAGATATATTTAAGACTAGGGAAATGACATAAATAAAATAAAAATCGGACCATCCAAAACAAAATGGCGGTCCTAAACGCGTTGAAATAAATCGACATAAAGTTGCTAATATCTCGAAAAGGAAGAGTTTTTAGAAAAAATCTCAAGAGCAAAAAATGTTTATTTCAAAGTGCTTGACCTAAAATATTGCTTCCAAATCGATTTCGTAAATTTTAAGTCGACTCCTACATCTTAAAAAATTTTGTAAAAAATAAAATTTACGAAATCGATTTGAAAGCAAGCACTTATAGATCAATTTTATAGGTCAAGCACTTCGAAATAAACATTTTTTGTCTCCTGAAATTTTTTCTAAAAACTCTTCCTTTCCGAGATATTAGCAACTTTATGTCGATTTATTTCAACGCGTTTAGGGCCGCCATTTTGTTTTGGATGGTCCGATTTTTATTTTATTTATGTCATTTTCCTAGTCTAAATATACTTTTAAAATGAGGTATCACATGACCTTACTTCCCTTTAAACATTTTGAATTGCCCCCAAAATCCCCCATTTTTATTGGACACAAAAAATTTCCGATTGCTTCAAAAGATACTTTGGGCTAAGTTAGTATCGTTCCCCAAAGGATATTTGTTTGTTTTCACAAACACACAAGTTAAAGGGGGGGGGGGGCTTTTAAGATACCTGGTATAACTTTTAAACGGTTAATCGTATACAAAAAAAAACACCAAGAACAAAAACGTCTCATCAGCAGTTGTAACTGTTTAATTAAAACAAAGATGTATAATAACAAGCAACAAATTAATGAAATGGCTGAACAACTTGAGAAATTATTTTAACCTATTCACCCGAACAGAGAAAACAAGAAAGTACTGAAAAACAAACAGTCGTAAAGCGAACTTGCAGAACTGTCGCTAATCGCTAAACATCTTCCACTGTTGACTGTTTGGCCTGGCGATAGTACGAGTGAGCAGGGACGCATGTTTAGACCTCCATGTTGCAGTAAGGGCAAAAATACTATTTGCGTCACTGTTCGCCAGCTTATTTAGGCCACATTAGACATGTTGACGGTCGGACAGAAAACTCACGCAATTTCTCATAAATTGAAACCCACCTTTAAGACGCAGGAAGTTAAATATCTGCTATGTATAACTTGAAAGTAATATGTGCCAAGTTTTAGGCCTCTAGAATATTATAGAACGTTTTCAAAAGTACCGGAACAGGAAGTCCTTTCGATGTCCAAAACAGTTTGGAACATTCTCGAAACTTCTAAAAGATTCTATAACATTCTACAACACTCTCGAACATTATATAACATTCTCGAACATTCTATAATATTCTCGAACATTCTATAATACCTTACAACATTCTCGAACATTCTACAACATTCACGAACATTCTACAACATTCACAAACATTATACAAACTAATACAACATTCTTTAACAACTTACAACATTCTACAATATTCTCGAACATTCTGTAACACCTTACAACATGCTCGAATATTCTATAACATTCTACAACATTCTCGAACATTCTACAACATTCTATATCACATTACAACATTCTATAATATTCTAGAACATTATATAACACTCTACAACATTCTCGAACATTATATACCGTAATACAACATTCTATAACTATTTACAATATTCTACAATATTCTCGAACATTCTATAACACCATACAACATTCTCGAACGTTCTACAACACTCTCGAACATTCTACAACATTCTATAACATTCTATAACACCTTACAACATTATCCAACGTTCTATAATATTCTCGAACATTCTACAACACTCTCGAACTTTGTATAACATTCTCGAACATTCTACAACATTCTCGAACATCCTATAATATTCTATAACATTCTACAACATTCTCCAACATTCTATAACATCCTACAACACTTTCGAACATTCTAAAAATTGTTCGAGCATTCTACAACATTCTGGAAGCATCTAGAACATTCAGGAATTCTGGTCAGTTTCGGTACTGGATTCTCAAACGCTAAGGACTCGATTCTCAGCTGCTTCGCCGACTTCCCATAAGATGTCCATTGATGCGGTGTGCTTCTTTGACATACATATTTCTGAACCCAACCCCTGCAGTTCAATACTGATACCTTCTTCATGAATGGGGATGACGGCTATTATAATATAAGTATATTTAACACTAGTACTAATAAATGGTATATTTTAAAATCTCATAGTAGTACTGCAGTACTACTAATGTTAATTTACACCATTGTGTTTTTAGTATGGAAATCTGATTTGCCTACACTAATGCCGACGCTTGACTTTGGCTGTTGTAACTTGTTGGCCAATTAGATTATATATATATTTTTATGTTATATTTTATTTAATTGCTGATAGGCTGGTGAAACCCACTATAGGATAACATAATGTGGGCTATCAATGCCCTACTCAATCAATGTTCCTCCCTGCCCCTAGCTAGGTACGCCCATGTTTAATCCGCCCCAAAAAAAAGTTTCTAGTGATATTATAAGTGTCCAGTGCCGAGACTACTTTCCAACGATTTAAAATTCGCATCTCCTCCTATTAAATGTACAGCCGCTAATCACATTTTCGTTTAATGTATGAATAAACCCAAAATCAACATATTATGGGCCCTAGGTTACAAGTAATGGTCAGTAGAATATTAAGTGCTTGGAAAACGTCTCGATGCATGTCAACGCACCGATGTAAGCGCGTACGGGTTAATGTCCTAATCTGGGTTGGTAGAAAGTAGTAACTGGATGGAAGGCAACGTATTTCCAAAGCCTCAAGCTTAAGTGAAAGGACCGATGTGACTAAAAATACCGGTGCCTTGTCCCGGCCGAAGAAATCCTGCGTGCTTTGCTAGTAGTTCCGCCTACAATTGTTGGCAGTGACAATTGTTGTCAAAGATTTAGTTTAATAATTTGTAAAGGGTCCTTAGAGGAAGGTAAATTTTTGCATAATTTATCCAAAATATGGTATTCCAAAGTATTTTGGTATAGTCCGAAATTTGTTTCATTATATAAAAGAGGTACATTCTATGGTTCTTGAAATGACAAACTAATAATGTTTTTCTTTATGACGTAACAGATAAATTAAAAATTTGGTTACCAACGGATTACCGATTGGCAGTCTTTATTTTAAGTATTTGATTCTTTTTGTTAGAATTTATATACATAAATATTCATAATTGTTTTATACTAGAGGGCTCGGCCCCTTTCCCACTTTGGTCACCAACACCATAGGAAAGATGAGCTATTGCAGTGACCCTTATGGTGAGACCTAAGGTCGGGAGTAGTAAATGAGCACCGATCATGGTGCCCAGAACACGTTTTTGGGTGTCATTAAAATTTGTATATGTATACATATACGTGTGTGTTCGCACCCCAACGGCCGCATTTTAAGTCCGATTTGGTCCGAATTTGGTACACACGTTGGCTGTCTAAGTCGCTCAGACGAGTTCGTTAGTTCAAAAAAAAAAAATCCAAATACTGGAAGCACGGTTTTTGAAAGGAAGTAACTATTTTTGAGATTTTTCTAACTAGAATGAAACTTTTTTGAGTTTTATCTTAAAACATGACCTAATAGCTCGCTTCGTTCGCCCAAATTCGATCAAAACATAAAATACCGTAAAAGTACTACCGTAGGGGCATCTTCTGTTCTGAGGCCGACGGCCAGTTTGTATAATGCGAGCGAAGCGAAGCAATCCATAAACCGAGGCCGCGACGTTGAGGTGCAAACTCGCAAAGCGAGTGGAACGAAGGGTGGAGGCTTAGGTGTAAACAAATTCTACCCGCAGAGAACGTGATGTAGAGTGCGCATGACGCTTTTGACAGAGTAGAAACGATTACACTGCTCTTGCCTTTCAACTGCCATTAGAAGTCGGAGAAGGGAGGAGCGTTTCACTTTTCGTCTGTTTATCTCTGTCAGTAACCGAGAAATCCATCCTGTACACACTTTGTATCTAGCCTGTAAACGTTGAAAAGAAGGCAAACTGTATTTTTGGCGGGTTGTGAGATCATCCGACAGTTAAGGAATGGGAAAACTTGATTGTACCTGGATAACTTTTGCTGCGCGCACACCGGCAAGGGCGACCGGTATTTTTATATAAGTCAAAAGCATGTTTCTTTATGGAGGTGCGCGACTGCACAACGACCAACAGTCAACGGACTATTCGCCACTTTCGCAACAGTCGGAGTAAAAGAACTTTTGGACAATCCGCGGCGTGCCATGACGGTCGGTGTTAAGCAGGAAACCCACTATGCCGGCACCGACCATCACCGTCAGTCACCGCCTTCGCCATATTTTTTCCGGCCATAACCCATTTGTCATAGAACCCACTTGTCGTATAACCAGAAGAAATACAGCAGTTGCGATGGACTTCACTGGTAGTTGAACGTCGACTGGAGAAATGACGGACCGGCTGTCCGGCAAGAATGCCCCAAAGAGCAATGATGACTGACGGATTCGGTGCGGGCCTGTGACGGACGGATATAGTGAGTTGCCGTTCATTAAAGCAACGCAAAGCATAAAGCAGGGAACCCACTATGCCGTCACGGTCAGGCACCGACCATCACCGTTGAGTACCGGCAACATTGCTTTGCATTGTTCCGTCCATCACAGGCCCGTACCGTCTCCGTCAGTCACCATTGCTCTTAGAGGCATTCTTGCCGGACAGCCGGTCCGTCATTTCTCCTCGACTGACGTACTCTCCATCGCAACTGCTGTATTTCTTCTGGTTAGCTCCGGTTTCTGACGAAGCTATGTCGGGCAAGTGGGTTATCGCCGGAAAAAATATGGCGAAGGCGGTGACTGACGGTGACGGTCGGTGATGGCATGGTGGGTTCCCTGCTTAAAGCAATGTTGCCAGTTCGCAACGGTGACGGTCGGTGCCGGATGGTGACTGACGATGACGCCGTAGTGGGTTTCCTGCTTTAGCGAGCCCCACCGGAACGGAAATATTCGCCATTAGAGTTTTGATTACTGAGGTGACAAGATGGATGTAGGTGTACTTATTTCTTTGGTACAAAATTGTACAGAGCTACATAATATGAAGCATCCGGACTATTTCAATAACCCAAAACCTCGTTCGAGTTATTTTAAATTTAATAACTCTCGTGTTAATATTATAGGAAACCAAAATCGATGTTTCTTTTCTTGATTTTCCTCTTCCTCCAAAAGAAGTGCGCATACTCTAGATCTGCGTCAACTTCCATCTCACTTTGTTACAATACAAGAAACAGCGGCTACACAATATCACTCGACGTGACTGAGTACGCAATGGCTACCTCTTCTTGGCAGTCACATGGTAGCACCTAGTAAAATGTATCCGATCCGTCCTCATCGGTCGTACCGGTCGGTGCAGGGTGCGCCTAGCTTCATAAAACATTTTTGGGAGACTTTTCTCCGAACAGATATATTCTTGTTGACAGGATTTTTTACGAGTAGGCCTACGTCTAACTTAGGTCCATTGAAAACTACTTTGGGTATTTTTGTCCTTCATTATCATAACTCCTGTTATCATCCTGTATATCAGAAACTTAAAAACTTTAACATTCAATACTATTCAGCATCTTAGCTTTGGCATTATGATTAATCTTACACAATTATAAAATGTGTGCGTGTAGGAAGTATGGTGTGCAAAGCAATGCCCCTAATAAACATGCAGTCTAAAAAACTATGAAAACGTACTGCACTTCTAACGGGAAGTCTAGACCTACACTTATGTCTAGTTACAATACGATAGAGTACAACATAATTATGAAAGCACAATTTAGCGTCGCAGCTTATGAAATTAACTCCGCAATCCCGGAACTAGTCGAGACCCGGCAAAACTTGTTCTTTAATGGCCCGCCTTAGCGGGATCCAAGCAAGTTGCAAACTACAATCTCTCAACAGTGATAATCTACTACTTTCATCTCAGTTTGCTCATTGCCCAACTGAATGCGTTAATTCATTAAAAAACTGCCCTGAAACAGTGATTATTGTTATTGTTTCTCGTAGAAAATGTAAGATTTTTAACAATATTTGTACAGTTTAGACTTATATAGGTTCTCTAAGAACACAATTTGGTATTTTAATACAATATAGGTTGCTATAAACGTCCAAAATAGTTTAGTATCTTTTGAATATAAAATAGTCAAGATCTTATTCCTAAAGAGGACACTAAAGTTACCGCTAGTTATTTTGGGAGATGATCTAGAAACCGCCGACAAGGCAAGGGGAAGGGCCTAACAAAAACCCTGGTTTTGCCAACCCATCACAACTTTTACTGACTCACTCATAAACGTTCGGCAGACCTAGCCACTGTCTGGAATTTCAACTCCCAAAAGAGCAATGTCAATAGGGTAATAAGATTACTGGAGTAACAATGATCAAACAAATATTCGTATGTGTTATTTTAAAGGTTAGGACAGTCCGAATGTGGATATCTTTTAGTTTTTTACTAAAACTAATTTTTTTGTAACTAAATTTGTTCTTTGACTTAACTCAAAATCAAAGTTAGCGATTTTGTTTTCTTATTCAATAAAGCAAATATTAAAAAAAAAGTAAAAAGATCACCACATTCGAAGTTTAATTACCTTTCAAATAAATTTTGGATAATTTTTGTCGAAAAATCCACGTTATTGTAGAAGCATGTTCGCGCTGAATTTGTTTTCCTACTCGAGTGTTTAGCCTGCACTCTGGTGGTTATCACATGAACTTGTTGCTCGCGGAGGAATACTAGAAAAATAATACATCCGTTAATGTTTAATGTGTGAGAGAAAGCTGTGTTTAGTAACACATACTCACATACATTGTCACGCAGGCACATTTGAGTACGTTTACAGTCAGGGTTACGTCCGTAACCCTCTAATTTCCGCCTTTATAAAGCTGCCCTATATTTGCTAGCGGAAGAATTAAAAACTAACAAACTCAATGCTAGTAGCGTACAACTCCGCCACTTGTAGAGCTGCGGTCAACTCAGAAATATTTTTTCACTCCTGCCGAGACTTAAATACTACTCAAGACATAATGTTATAACGGTTCCGAAAATAGGAAAGTATTCGACCGATAGGAATTTACTTTTTTAGTTTTTACTTTTTACAAAACAAAGTGAGCTATATAATTTTAGTTTTTTTATAGTTATCTTGGTCAATGTGTTATAAAATAAGATACAAATGTAAGTTGGTTTGAATAAAATACCAAGGTTTTCATGTGACGTTCATAGAATATTTAAATCTATATATATAAAATTCAATGTATGTCCGTTTGTCTGTTTAGTATGTTTGTCCTTTATGCGTTACCAAACCGTCCATCCGATTGCTTTGAAATTTTGCATAGTAACACAGGTTAACCCTGGGAAGGTTTTAGGCCATTTACCGAAGTCCTAGGACATTAGGGTTACGCCCCAGTGGCCCTCAAAATTTCAAAGTTAATCTTATGGAAGGTCAATCTTAAGGAAGAAGAAGAAATATTTCTTTTGATTTTATCACAAAAAACAGCTGTTCTTATGAAAAGCTTAAAACAGCTGATTTTGATCAACAGCTGATTTTGATCAACAACTGATTTGGATCAAAAACTGAATATAATTTTAGGTTAGGTAAATCAAGCAATAGCAATAGCGAAGCATTGGCGGGTCCACTAGTTTCCTATAAACTAATACTACTTCCTCTTGCTTGAAATAGTCGAAAAAGACGTTCTCAAGCATTGTATACCAACAAATTATTCCATCCCGCTAGACCCCCGGGATAGGAGCCAGTCCCCTCCTTGAAAACCATCTGGTTCCGCCCATGGCCATTCCTGTACTTATTAGCCAATATATATATAATATGCATATATGTATATATGTGTTCGCACTCTAGCGGCCGCATTTTAAGTTCGATTTGGTTCAAATTTGGTACACATGTTGGTTGTCTACGTCGCTC
>JAGFPH010014261.1:0-17760 GCA_018207615.1 Philaenus spumarius | reverse complement strand
TACAGTAAGAATCGCCCTTTCATTACAGTACGAATAAATCTTCCTTTAAAGTACTAATCGCTTTTCCTTTACAGTAAAAATCGATCTTCCTTCACAGTACTAATCGTACTTCCTTTACAGCACGAATCGATCTTCCTTTACAGTTACGAATCGATCTTACTTTACAGTAAGAATCGATCTTCTTTTACAGGATGAATCGATCTTTCTTTACTGTACGAATCGATCTTCCTTTGTAGTACGAATCTATCTTCCTTTACTGTAAGAATCGATCTTCCTTTTCAGTACTAATCGTTTTTCCTTTACAGTACGAATCGATTACTATTACTAAATTCAGCTATCTTAAATTGTTATCCAAGCACATACATTCAACCTGTTAATGGTTCTACACGATCACTTCACCGTTTGACAAGCATGAACGCTATTTACGCTTCGGCGTTAAATGCGGAACCATTACTGAGAGTTGATATTTGCATAGCTACAGTATCGCTAACATCTTGATTGAAATAGCTAGAAAGCGACGGATCGAAACCGTAAACAATTTATCATGGTCAAGTTGGAAATAACTCTGTTTACAACTCGTTTAGCTTAGTCTAATAGCATGTAGTAATGTATAGGTGTAGTGTAAGGAACATGTTTTCCGTCTGTGATATTTCCACGGTAAGATATTATAAAGTAATCACACAGGGCGAAATTAATCTAACTTGTCTACTTGTACGACGGGAAACCACTTTGCCGGTTCTGTGAAGAATGTTTTTTGATTTGAGAAGAACATGTATTGTGTTTGTGAAAACATTAATAATAATAGGTTTTTTTAGAAATGTGTGAGAATATTGCAAGAATCTATAAATTATTACTGAGTTGTTAGATCCATTGCAGAAAACAGCAAAAATAAATGGTAATTAATGCAAAATTATTATACGAAACTATGCACATCGTCGAGTTATAACAAGATCAAGTTACAACAACGTCTTATAACAACATCGAGTTATAACAACATGAAGCTAAAACAACGAATATAATATAATATAATATAGCTATAATACAATATAATACTAATATAATACAAATGAAATGCTGTTCGTTGGTAAGCCCATCACTTGAGAACCGCCATACCAATTTGGCTATTTTTTGCTTTAAAATGTTGGTAATAGTCCGAATTAGGTTTTTATGGAAAGAAAAATATGAAAAGTTTCCCGGAAAATTTTCAAAATCGGGAAAAATTTAACATCCTTTTTTTTGTGAACTGAATACCATAATTTACAAAAACAGCTGTTCTGATAAAATACTTAGCAACACATGTTAGTTTACATTCATTACCATAACAACTGTACTTATCATGTTTATATCAGTTTATTATTCGTAAAAACAACACCTTTTTTATGTTAGATTGACATACTAAAGGCAAACATACACCAAAATTAACTAAAAATGCTTACTAGGCAGTAATAGTGTTTAGTCGTTACAATTAATTACTACAATCGAAAAGGTTGAAATGGAATTACTACTCATATCCATAAACCATAATTATGTAATATTATTGTTAAGTGATATAAAGAACCATTTGAAATTTGATTACTTAAGTCAAAGGGATGAACTGGAATAACTACCCTTAAAATTCAATAATAATAGATACATTAACTTTTTTATATTCTTAAACTGCTCATCTAATTTCACTAAAAATTTCACAATTTCCACAGGATTGTTTAGAGAATATGGTCTCTACAATTAAAGAGATTAAAATGGGGTAGCTACTCCTATAAAATTAAAATAAATTGCATTAACTTCCTACAAACTGTAAATTAATATAAATAAAATTGTGTAATATTATTCTTAAGTGACATAAAAACTATCTGCAATTTGATTACGTAAGTCAAAGTAATGAAATGGAATAACTACCCTTAAAATTAAATCAAGCAATACTGAAGCACTAGTAAAGAATATAATTGAATGTATCAACTTCTATCATGTTCCATATGTCTAAGTTAATACTGACAATTTGAAATATTTCCAGAATTATAAATCACAGCATTTTGTAAAACCATTAGTACGTCAAGAAAACTCCTTTCATATCATACTTTACACGCTAAAGTTTTGTACTTTAAGAGTAACAATCATTTGCCCTTATAATAATCTTCATACAAAAATGTGTTTAAAAGTCCAACAGTTGTTGTAAATGCGTGTTAGCAAGTTTTATAACTACGAAAAATAAAACTTGTTATCTTCACTTGTTCCATAAAAATGTCACTCCTTCAGACAGGCAAACGATTGATTTTAAAAAGGTTTTAAATTTTGCTAACGCTGGGTAGTTTTGTAAATAAGTTATTCTTATATCAATTCTACCTCTAGCACATACTATTACACCGTTTTACTGTTTTCCTTGTTTTATTAACTTTGGAATAATATTTCAAGTAATAATTCATAAATACGGCGTTAGAATTATCAATAAAACTTAAATAAGTTATCAGTTCAAAGAATACGAAGAATACAAGCTCGACTTAAGTCAAGCCAAGGGCGAATACTAACGAGAGAATACCCGACGAGTCTTGTCTGTAGTGCGTAAATCATCTTCAGCATATCCGATTAAAATTGGATCGTAATATGGATACAACTCCCATAGTTGTAAATTTTAAAAGTCATAAAATAATAATAATCTATAAATGTACGATGGATTCCTTGCCGATTGTACTGCCGATGTATAGGTGTAAAGGTTGTCTAATACTTTCTTGGTCATAGGTTTGCTTTTCAAGGAATGTTTTGTATGCTGACTTAGTGGAAATATATTTGATACTTAAAAAACTGATATAAATTATCAGCTTAAAAATATACGAAATGGGTATACATTTTTTAAACATAAACAGTTGAATTAGTGGGTTTTATATATATTTACAACTCGACAAAAATATGATTAATTACAGTGTCATATTTATTTTAATCTTTTAAACTTACCAAAATGTTATAAATTTTAACTAGATCAGACCTTTCTTATAAAAAAATCATATTAAATTTTAGCCAATGAAAACCTGGATGCTCACATTTGCTTCTGTGGTTTGAATAACTATTTTTACTTAGCAGAAATGTAATTAATTTCCAAATCTGTAAAAATAATCATTCCTATTGAAAATGAAAACGAAACCAAAACTTGGGACCTTAAGCATTGCAAAACTGAGTTAAGTGTTTCATTTATTTTTTATTTGTTTTTTTTTTTTTTAATTGCTTTGAAATGGTAGAATTCAACTATATAATAAAGAATTGGTATCTTTCAAAATATTGTTATGGAAACTGATTGTTAAAAAGTTTTAATACAATAAATATATAATTAATTTAAACGTGCTTGTTTGCACTTCTTGATAAATTCAAAAGCGTCTTCTCACATAAACGTGCATTATCTTTCCCATTTTACTTCCTCATTGTACTATAGAATAGAGAAAGTATAGTGATCGCAAAAAAATCGATGTTAAGATTGTTGTGGAAATATTCGTTTTGGGACTCCTGGAGTCCAAAAAAGTGTTTTTTACAAAATCTCTGTCTGTATGTATACAAAGCTAGAGCGAAAACTATTCGATCGATTTCAAACAAATATGCACCACACATGTCAAGTAAGCCTGTATAGATGCACGAAAAACAGTTTTGAAAAGTTTGAAAAACAACCCCAAAAAATCAGTTATTATATTTTTTAAACCGGCTCAGCGAATTTAATAAAATGTAGCCTTTAATGTACCCTACCATATGCAAAAAAAACCGCATCTTTCTAAAAATTCTCGATTAGCTAATAATAATAATAACTGATTTTTGGGGGGTTTTTGGCAATACCTTTTTTCGTGCATCTATACAGCCCTAATTGACGTGTTTGGTGCAAATTTGTTTGAAATCGATCGAATATTTTTCTCTCCAGATAATAATAATAATAATATTTATTAGTTAATCTCCTACTTTAATAAATCACCTCTCCTACCCCACCTACAGTTATGAAGTCACAGTGAATCTGTTTAATAATTTAAATATGTTTGTAAGAAAGTATGTGCCAGTTTCTGGTACCGTTTATTCTACTTCTTACTCTTCTATTTGGCTTTCGCGTTTTAAATTGGTTGATTTGCCGTACTAAAAACTGTTACACCGCAATCACGCAGTAGTAGTCCATGGGATTCTAGTACATAACACGCTAAATAACGTTGACAATGGAGTAGCTTGTTTATCTTCGTATCCTACTCCAATTAGACATCTGATTAAAATATTTGGTCTCTGTGGTACTTACGATCAACAATCCAGCAGTAATCAATGAAAAAGTCCAACAATCGAAAAGAAAAACACAGGTCTTCAAATCTTTTTTATTGATTATGAACAAGCATGTTGAATGAGTAAACAAGATAAGAAAAATTGACATTACAAAATGGGATCTATTTTAATTCCTAAATCTGATTCAGATTTAAAGCATTTAAAGTTATAGACGACAATCGTATTGGTGAAACATTTAAGGTGCTGGACAATTAAAGTGATGTACTATCAGTAACAATTTGTAACATTGTTCTTGAAGAAGTACTAAAAGATGGAAACAAAACCAGCTTCATCCGTGCTCAAATTTAGCAGATCTTCATATAAGCTCAAAACTTGTTTTTGTTGACAGAAATAGAACTGCTGCTCCAGATGAAGCAAAATAAGGTAGGGTTAGTAATAAATGAAATAAAAAGTACGTGATTATTATCTACATCTTATAGATGAGGAACTGCATGCAAGGAATCACATTTTAAAGTGGATTCAAGTTTATACAGTGTTCAAATTAAAGTGTTACAGTTACATACATATGCATTTTATAGAAAAAAGTTTCAGAAAAAAAATTATTATTATTATTATAGTTTTGGACGAAACATTTTGGCTAAATTCGTTCCTTTATAGCTGACTACAATATGGGCAACTTTTTTTTTTCAAATAGGAACCCCACATTTTACATAGTTCTATTCATAAATTTCATAAAAGTATAAGAAACTTTAAGGGAAACATTCTTTATTAGACTTCTACTTATTAGATTTATTAGACTTCGAATTCAAATTCAAAATCGGAGCGCAAATTAAAAAAGGGTTCTTATTAAGTGATATTGTTAGGAATTAAAAGAGCGTATTATTGTTTTAATAACATAGGTTTGACTGAATTTAAAAGTGTTTTACAAAAGTGGTTTGTAAAAGTGTTTACATAGGCCTACCCGTGCTTGAATGTTTGTTTACTTGCTGCTATTGTACGCCCACTAATAAAACTACCATCAAGATGAATGTTGTACAGTATTCAAATTCAGTTTTAGTTTGTCTCGTAAACAGTGCATTGTGTCAATTGTTTGAAAACTTTAAAATTGTGATTCAAAACGAAGAAGCACACCGTACCATCTTAGTCTTGGGTGAGTGTAATGAGAATTTCAGAAATGCATCCGATATAATTTTGAGTGTTTCAATATTTTATAAATCGCATTTGGCTTTTTATCGATTAAAACGCAATATGTTAAAGTTAAAAAGAAAACAACTAGTCGAATGACTGTTAGTATTAATGAAAACAATGCTATTGATGTTTTGGCGTATGTAGGACTTAATCTACACGTTGGCAACCGAGAATAATAAGAAGAGATTGTGGTTTGACTTTAGGAACTTTAATACACTTATTGCAACAACACAAATATCACGGTTACCGTATTTCACTACATCAAGATTTGAAAGGAATTATTTTCTTAATCATATTAATTTCTGCGTGTGAATTAACAAAAAAATACTCGCTGAACCTGATTTTTACTTTCTCCACCCTATACGTAGTATTGGGAGAAAGTATTGTTTTCGTAAAAATGTTCGAATTTGAATTTTCAGTTGAATTATCTGTTTTGGTGCTCCCAGAACCCCAAAAAATTGTTTAGTGCAATTATCTGTGTTGGTGCTCCCTGAACCCAAAAATATTTTTAGTGGAATTTTTTGTTTTGGTGCTCCCTGAACCCAAAAAAGTGTTTTTAACGTGGTGTCTGTCTGTCAGTGTGTCAGTATGTATACACGACCAGAGGGGACACTATTGGTCCGATTTTCATGAAATTTGGTATGTAGGTACTAAACCCTAATATCTCCAGGCGTTTTTTTCATTTTTTGGAATTTCTAATTTTTAAGGGTAATTTACCCCTAAAAACCAATAAAAAACGACAAAAATGCAAATTTCTCAAAAATTCTAACGATTTTGATCAAATTTTCAGTATTTATAGTGCTTAAGATGCCAAACAAAATGACACCATCCGCTTTTATCAAAACTTCGGCGTTTCATAATTATGGGGAAATGTTAAAAAATAAACAAGTTTATGTTGTCAATCTAGCATCACGGCGACGGCCGCACGGGGTAGCACAACGGTAGCGAGGACAGCCAGTAATTCAAAGGTCGCGCGATCGAATCCCGGCTGGGACAATAACTTTTTTATACGATTGACGTAGGTAGAATATTATTTTTTTGTTTTGTTCTAAAAAGTAGTAAATAAAATGATTAAAAACAATATTATTTTGACTACAGTAAGTTGGGAGAAAGTTTGTGTCAGTTAACTGATACCGTTTATTTGTTTTCAATTTAATGTTTCCTGATGAATGTTTAATGTTTACTAGCACGGGCCAAGTAAACAGGCATAATATGCATCATTGGTCTCCAGTAAATTCTCTATAAGAGAAGTTCCAAATCAACACCCATGGACATTAAATGTATGGTGTGTTATCGTTGGGAATAGCGTGATTGGACCACATTTTTGAGGGAAGATTTACTGGACAAAGTTATGCTGACCTTAATTATTAGAAGATGTTCCCCTCAATGTTCGGTTAAACGTTTCACCATGGTGTGGATGCAATAATACAGTGCCCCTGCACATTTGGCTGGAGTTGCCAGAGCAGCAGTACACGAAATGTTTCCTGACAAATGGATTCGACGGGACTTACCTGTTCGGAACTGGCCCACTCGGTCTCCCGATTTAACAACCTTGGACTTTTTTATGGGGCTTTGTAAAAGAAAAAGTTATGTCGGTAACTCCTACAAACAAAGAAGATATGAAAAACAGGATACGGGAAGCATGTGCACAAATTACTCCAGAAATGCTAGCAATCGTTTACAATTACTTCTTGAATCGGATTAAATTATGCGCTGACGCTAACGGTGATTAGTTTGAACATTTCATTGGACATTCAAGTATGAAGTACTACTTTCCGTTTATTTGTTATTTTTATTTAATTACTAGCTGACCCGGCAATGCTTTGCTATTGCTTAATTTGAAACTTTGAAAGCCTGTAATTCGTATCCCTGAGGGCCGATGTAAATTATAATGGGATTCTGCTCATTGCCTGATTTACCTAACCTAAAATTATATTCAGTTTTTGATCCAAATCAGTTGTTGATCAAAATCAGCTGTTTTAAGCTTTTCATACGAACAGCTGTTTCTGATAAAATCAAAAGAAATATTTCTTCTTCTTCCTTAAGATTGACCTTCCATAAGATTAACATTGAAACTTTGAGGGCCACTGGGGCGTAGCCCTAGTGTCCTAGGACTTTAGTAAATGGCCTAAAACCTTCCCAGGGTTAACCTGTGTTACTATGCAAAATTTCAAAGCAATCGGATGGACGGTTTGGTAACGCATAAAGGACAAACATACAGACAAACGTACAAACATACATTGAATTTTATATATATAGATTGAATCGATACATAACTAATTTCAATTCCTAGAAACTTTTGTTCGACACAAAATGAGTTAATTGTTAAAAATGTAGCATAATACTGCAATTATGACGTTTGAATTTTTTTACACTAAATAATTAATACTTGTGCGACAATAACTGCAAAGGATTTTGCTATCGATTACTCTTTTTCTAATTTTATTATTTTAATTATTGTGGTTCTAATAGGTAATAATTACATTGTTATAACTTTTTATCATTAAAATAAATGTAATAAGAACAATTATGAATATTTTGAACCTTTCAATTACCATTTAATTAATAACACAATAAAATTGTGAATTTTTTTTAAATTTGCGTGGCACAATTTTCAAGTGGGTGTAACTTAATAAGTAGAATATATTTCTACTCTGATTTGAGTTCGAAGTCTAATAAATCTAGTAAGTAGAAGTCTAATAAAAAATGTTTCCTTTAAAAGTTTCTTATTAAATTTATGAATAGGACTATGTAAAAAATGGAGTCCTATTTGAACAAAGTTGGCCGTATTATTACCATATTATGTTCAGCTATCAAAAAATTTATTTAGCGAAAATGTTTCCCCAAAAAAACTATAAAACATTTGTCTGAAATAGTTTTCTATACAATGCATATTTTCATATTTAAGCACCCAGTATATTATCTCAGATAGATATTATTTATTTATATATTATCTAGGTTTTCCCTTGAAGAAAATGAAGTTAGCTCTGAAATTGAGAAAATAATTATGTTTGGAATTAGATCCTATTTTACTAATAAAATCTGTTCAGTTCTTGGTTTCTGGCAAGAAAAACCAAGGTCAAGCTCTATAATATGCTTGTAAGAAATGTTGGTACGCATGAAGCAGAGATAGATGCTAGTAAATTCAAAATCTTAAAGTTAATTCAACTATTTTTTAGTGACGAAGTAAGTAAGGAGCCTGCACCATTGCAACTAAACACATAATAAGAATTTAGAATTAATGAGAATAAGTCGATTATTGTGAGCAATCTTATGTCACGAGAATAGCCAGCAAAGAAAACTTTTGATACAATTATGTTTTCAACGTCTACGTTAAGATCTTTCGAACTAATGAAGCCTAATTAAGCAGGAAACTTCGTATAGAGCATGTAAATCGACTTGGCGTGAGCCTCGCAACTGTATTGGTCATACAAATAACAATAACGTCATAAATCAATAAACTAACCAATAACAATAACCATAACGTTGAGAAATTATCCGTTGGTGCGTACACAGTGTAAATAAAAATCATATATTTGAACGTTTTTCACTAAAGTTTGGATTCGCTATATTTTTCCTGTAAAGTATACGAATAAAATCTAACTTCCATTGATTTGTTTTAGTTTATACGGGGAGTAGGGGAGTAGCGTATAGCGCAGGTTCAACCCTCCGATAACTAGTTCAAATCTTTGTAGGGAGGGTCTTAGGGGCTAAGAGGGTAACCTCGCAGCCGAAGGTTGGACGAAGTGGACAGTATTTATGTATGAAATCTAAAGTATGCAACACTGAAAGATGTACGCAGAGGAAAATCTAAAGGAAGATATGAAATGTTCTGATATTGAACGCTTTTGAAAAAAAACAGCTTCAGACCTACATACACAATCAGCCAATCAAGAAATAATACTAAAAATAAATTAGAGGACTTATGCAATGAAGGTAACATACAACTCTTCTACAGTGTTGTTGTGAGAGTGCCTTCTATTAGTTGATTTGCGTTTTCCGAAAGAACTCATTTTTCAGGCGAGATCTCACAAAACGTAAAGATAAATGTGTCAAAGTTCAATAAAAATATCTTCTTCAAATTTGTATGACAACTCTGTGGTATCATTTTCTACTTCTCAACACAAGGATTTTAAGCTAATTAAATTATGAAATAAATACAGGAAATTACAATAATATTTTACCTGATTGTTAGTCCGTCTTGTGACTTCTTGAGTTAAATTATATACAAAATAGGAAATGTGTACATATATTTCTTTTAAAAAACAGTAAAAATTAATAATAATTATGTTTTGTGTGAGTTAAAAACATCTTGAATTAGGAACTATAGAAAAAGAATTGATTTTAAATTAAAAGTTTCAGCTTTAGGCCTAATAGTTTTAAAAATAAGCTCTTTTATGTTTGCTCAACAATGAGTTTAAATGGCAGTTGGCCTGCCCTTATTGTATTCGTATATCGATCATGTTCACCCCTAGTCACCAAAACATTATTTTGAACACTTCTTACAAACGCCAATGTTATTTAATTACAGTTATCCAATGCAATTCCAAAACGCTATTAATTTGTGGGCAAGATCGTGATAGCCAGAAGATAGCGTGGGGCTTGTTAACATCTGTTTTGCAAGTAAATTAGACTTAATATGTGCAACTCGCTACACATAAAAACTGATTGTCGTGTCACGATACGGAAAATTGAGCGTTACTCTGTTGTAAAACGCGATTTGATGTGGAAATGTGTTGTTTATTAATTGGCAGTGATTGACCGTCGGTAGACGTCTTAAGTTAAACTTATTCCCAATAAATAAACTTAACTACAGCAGAAACCGGCATCAGAAATTTGCGGTAGAATTAGTTTTCAACATTTTGGGTTTTATTTGATGAAACAATTCAATGTCCTCTTCAAGTTCCTTAAATTCATCCGTATAAAACTTTTTTCTTGTGCGAATACCAATTGCTCAAAAATATAAAATTATTTCTGCAATTTCAATTAATAAAAATCAAAAATTAAATCCACTCATTCTGCAAATTGATATTTTTTCAAAAAAACATGATTTCGGTTCAAAATGTGAAAAAGGTGCAAAATACATAGACTGTTTCTTTTCACGCCCTCTAATGGTGAAATTATGCGAAATTCAATAAAAACACGTAGAGACGAAATTTTGATGCTGTAAAACTTTGCTATCTTTACAGTTTTCACCAAAAATCATAATTTCGGCTCAAAATTTAAAAAAAGGCACAAAGCCTACATATATTTTAGAGAACCCAAATACTTAACTTTTCAAATCTCATTGCTGTAGGAAAAAATCTATAAAACAGCGATTTTTTGTAATTTGAAGTGACCATACTAAAATTTGTGGATTGATTGATTTTAACTTTTGTTTGATTCATTTGGGCAACAGTATATAGACCTAATATTTTTAACAGTCCGCGCTCTTTCTCTCTCTCTTTCCTCCTAACCCTTTCTTTCTCCGTCTGTATCACTTTCACTTCCTTTTATTGTATTATTATCATATTTATTTTATAGTAACTATTTCGAGAAGGATAGCGTATACACAATGTTGAATTGGTTGTTTAATTTTTTCCCAAAACTAAAATTTGTGCAAAACTGAATTGAATTAAATCAAACTTGAAATCATGGCATTTGTTATAAAATGAAAGCTTAATAAATTCAAAGTTGATTTGTAATAGTAAATTAGTTGATTTCCAAATCAGTTGAATACATGTTTAAATGTTGAGGCCAAACAAGTACACACAACTTTGAGTGAAGTATATTCATCGTGTTAAGCGGAAAAGGTATTTGAAATAAAAACACTATTGAACTGTTTGCTTTTACTATATGAAGAAAGTTGTAAGCCTAGGCCTAGA
Organism: Philaenus spumarius; assembly: GCA_018207615.1. NCBI lineage: Eukaryota > Metazoa > Arthropoda > Insecta > Hemiptera > Aphrophoridae > Philaenus > Philaenus spumarius. The sequence goes on along the minus strand of JAGFPH010014261.1, from coordinate 6,475 downwards.
CCTTTAACTTGACTTCTTCTCCCTAGATCTTGAACCTGCCATGCAGGATACGGGTTAATGATATGCTGTCGGCATTCGTCGATGTACTTGTTTATTCTAAAGGTTCCTTCGCTTGGATTCCTTCCACTTCATTCATAAAATGCTAGACTAATGAATTTATTCATTATTAAGTTATGTTCCCTCGCTGAAATTGTACGCATTTTTTTCACCGCTTGTAAACTACTAATTAATGGAAACAGCTGATTAAAACATATTATTTATTTTAAATTGATTACATGCTGTACCGGTCAATATGAATGTGTTTTACATGGAGTTTTATAATACGTGAATAAGTGAAACACTGAAAGCAAAGACTAAAGACTTACATTGTATTGCGTAATACGTAAAAAAGCCTTTCGGCGTTTTTAAATTTCACTAATCCTTATTTTGGGAAAAGTAGGCCTATAATAAAACCTTAAATATTACTAAATATACAATTAGTCTAAACTGTTTAGATTTAGGACCCTGGTAACCCTGTTTAGATGATGGTAACTTGGTTACCGAAATGTACATCAGGGAACTAGAATAACTCTATCAATAAATGTTTTTCAGTTTATTTGTCTAGTGTTATTTACTGAACTTATGGTTGGGGCTTCAATGTTTCTAACTGTTTGCATCCACCACAGTACTCATTGATCATCTATAAATAGACAATGTTTAATATTGACGAAGTTTCTTTAAAATAGGTTTTTAGTAATGGGTTTGATTTCATTGCAAATTAAAAACAAATATATATATTTATATATATATATCCATCCTCGCTTCTTATAGATAAGGTCTACCTAATTTTTTTATGAAAATATTTCACATCATGATTAATTTGTACTTTGCCTTCAAAATTGGTCGTCCATATCAGAAGGGTCGATGGCTTATCTGACCAAAAGTTGATTTGTTAAAAAGCAATTACACATTACTCTGAAATGTTGCTATCCCAGGTTCAACGATTATATCAAAACCAAAATACAACGAAATCTATTTTTACTATCAAAACTAAATCTTAACCTATAATTTCTGGTCACTTAACCGTTCCAATGTTTAATGAAACAAACCATCTGTCGCTTTGTGTCAAAGTGGTTTCTAAAACCCAGTTTACTTTTGACGCTCTGTTTATTTCTTATTTCGACGCTAAGCATGAACGCGCCGACGCAGAACCTACAATTTCATTTTAATAACCGCAACCACAAGACTGGCTTCCATAAGCCGTTGTCACATCATCAATTTATCCTCCTTTCATCTCTGTCACAAAGTTACACTTTTTGTTTACCGTAGATGGGTCTATAATAAGGAGCCTGCATGTGGCCAGTAATAGTTACAACTTTCTTATAATGCCCCCCCCCCCCCCTATAGCCCTTAAAAACATAATTGTCTAACAGGCTTGTCTATTTCCAGGTATAGCCGGCATTACTCGGTATTCAATGTTTCTCCATGGTACATAACAATAAAATTACAACATTTTTATTAACACGACGATATTTCCCAAAACTAAGTACATATACGTATAGACATAATTTTCCCACAGTTAAAGTCATATAAAATTAGCTGACCCGTACGGCGTTGCCCGTGGTGGTTGAAGTTTTTTTAACGTAATTGTATTCTTTATAAGTGTTCAGTCAGTGAGTGGTATTGGGCTTTTATATATATAGATCTTAAAAAATAAAAGCACTATTTTCATAATAATAAAAGATCTGAAATTATGATTTTAGTAACTTTGATCAACCCAAACCCCTCCTAAAATTTCGAATTTTTTCAAACCCTTTCTTATTGAGCACCTATGGCCCTAGAGGAAGCTACATACCAAATTTCATTCCAATCTGTTCCGTAATTTTTAAAAAATCGTGATTTAGAAATTTTTACCCCCCAAACTCCCCTAAAATTTCCAATTTTTTAAAAAACTTTTTGAGTGAACACTTATGACCCTAGAGGAAGCTACATACCAAATTTCATTCCAATCCGTTAGGTAGTTTTGAAAAAATATTGATTTAATAACTTTGATCCCTCCAAAAACCCCCTAAAATTTAAATGTTTTTAAACCCTATCCTAGCGAGTGCCTATGGCCCTAGAGGAAGCTACATACCAAATTTCATTCCAATCTGTTCGGTAATTTTGGAGAAATCGTAATTTAGTCTTTTTTACCCCCCAAACCCCCCTAAAATTTCCAATTTTTTAAAACCCTTTTTTAGTGAACACTTATGGCCCAAGCTACATACCAAATTTCATTTCAATCCGTTCGGTAGTTTTGAAGAAATCGTGATTTAATAACTTTAATCCCCCCAAAAACCCCCTAAAATTTCGAATGTATTTAAACCCTGTCCTAGCGAGCCCCTATGGCCCTAGAGGAAGCTACATACCAAATTTCATTCCAATCGGTTGGGTAATTTTGGAGAAATCGTGATTTAATAATTTTTACCCCCCAAAGCCCTATAAAATTTCCAATTTTTTAAAACCCTTTTTTAGTGAACACTTATGGCCCTAGAGGAAGCTACATACCAAATTTCATTCCAACCCGTTCGGTAGTTTTGAAGAAATCGTGATTTAACAACTTTGATCCCCCCCTAAAATTTCGAATTTATCCAAACCCTTTCTTAGTAAGCACCTATGGCCCTAGAGGAAGCTACATAAAAAATTTCATGCCAATCCGTTCTGTAGTTTTGAAGAAATCGTTTTTTAATAAATTTGATCCCCCCAAACCCCCCTAAAATTTCCATTTTTTTTAAACCCCTTTTTTAGTGAACACTTATGGCCCTAGAGGAAGCTACATACCAAATTTAATTCCAATCCGTTCGGTAGTTTTGAAGAAATCGTGATTTAACAACTTTGATCCCCCCAAATCCCTCTAAAATTTCGAATTTCTCCAAACCCTTTCTTAGCTAGCATCTATGGCCCTAGAGGAAACTACATACCAAATTTCATGCCAATCCGTTCCGTAGTTTTGAAGAAATCGTTTTTTAATAAATTTGATCCCCCCAAACCACCCCTAAAATTTCGAATTTTTTCAAACCCTTTCTTAGTGAGCACCTACGGCCCTAGAGGAAGCTACATACCAAATTTCATTTCAATCCGTTCGGTAGTTTTTGAGAAATCGTGATGAGTGAGTCAGTGAGTCAGTGGTATTTCGCTTTTATATATATAGATAAAGTGTATGCACATTCGCAGCTTACATGGCTGCATATCGTATGATTAAGTTGGAAATTAAGACGTGCGAATACGTACTCGCAATCCCAACTTTTGATTTTATACAACTTTTACGAACGAATTACATGCAAATGTGGACGTCGATGAATTGATGAAAGAAAATGCCTCTGGAATCGAAGAAATTCTATTTTTCAAAAACGTGAATGTCAACGTAATTTGTAAGAGGAAATCTCTATGGAAATAATTATATCAGGATATCAGAAAGTTATTCAATTTTTTTTATTTACAAAAGTTTCATAACTGACCAGTAGTCATGGATATTGAAGTTATAAAAAATAAAAATCGGATTTATAGGTTAAACAATTAAATTTATAATTAATGTTGATAGTGAATGCCACTAGTGAAGATCACAAAGGACAAGAACGAAATCAGTGTTTCGCTTTCAATGTGCTAAAATAATGTTGAAACTTTTCTAAATTCAACGTTATTTTTTACTTCAAACTGTAAGGTAAAAACCATTACTGTAAGTACTTCTTTATGTATGCTAGTAAGACTAATGCAGATGGGAGCAGCGTATATCGGATGTAAGGCGAACTGTCAGCAACTAGACTCGAACCTACTTAACTGTGTTGGAGGTTCAAACTGGAAACTGTTTAACCACTGCGCCACTCTGCTCCCCTATAATATATAGACATGTATTGTATTTATTTTATTTCCAGCAGTTCGCCCGTTCATTGCACAGATTTTTCCCATTTTGACCAGCGTATAGAATAACTAGATTGAGTAGTTTTTTAGTAATTCAGAGATTATGAACAAAAATGAATTTCCTTGCTGTTTAGTATTAGTTAAAAAGTTTAAGAAAATCATTTTTGAAATATTTCGATTGGTATGGAATATTCGGGAGAGTGTAATTTTTAACTCAACTTCTGCTTAAAATAAACGGCACCGGGAACTGGCACATAATTTCTCACAAACATATTTAAATTATAAAACAGATGTACTGAAACTTCGTAATTGTAGGAGGGGTAGGAGAGGTGATATTAAAGCAGGAGATTAACTAATAAATATTATTATTATTATTAGTTAGAGAGAAAAGTATTTGATCGATTTCGAATAAATTTGCACCAAATACGCCAATTAAGCCTGTATAGATGCACGAAAAGATTTTTTGAAAAACGACCCCCTTTTCGGCCAAAAAACCACAAAAAATCTGTTATTATTATTATTAATGGCTTAACGAGAATTTTTAGAAAGATGCGGTTTCTTGCATATCGTAGGGTACATTAAGAGCTACAAATAAGCAAAATTTTATCAAAATCGTTAAAGCAGTTTTTTATAAAAAAATAACAGATTTTTTGCGGTTTTTTGGCCAAAAAGGGAGTTGTTTTTCAAAAAATTTCAAAAACTTTTTTCGTTTATCTATTCAGGCCTAATTGACATGTTTGGTGCAAAATTGTTCGAAATCGATTGAATAGTTTTCTCTCTAGCTTTGTATACATACAGACATACAGACAGACATACATACAGACATACAGACATTTTGTAAAACCATTTTTTGAACTCAGGGGGTCCCAAAACGGATATTTCCACAAAAAATCTCAACATCGAGTTTTTTCGATCAGTATACTTTCTCTATACTATAGTATAGTGAGAAAGTAAAATAAAAGCACACAATAGTCGGCTAGATTTTGACAAAAATATAGAAAATGATTTTTAAAAAGATCAACCCGTATCAGATATATACATGTGGCCATATTGTACTCAATTCCGATCACTTTCCTTATTTAAGAATGTTTAAAATAATTACCCACTTAGAAATGAGAATAAAGCTTTCCTCTGAAACAGTTTTTCTTAACTCACTCACAGCTCCAGAAATTACAGCAAAGTTCACTAATTAATTGGTAACAGTTAATTTCGCGAAAGGAACAGTATTTTCTAACAGTTGTTTCGCCCAAAATGTGCGTTTTTAAAAGTAAATTAAGAAATTCATATCTCTAGCAAATTAACAATACCGTAGTTTAGGTGGAAGACAGCTTCTGTTTAAGACAATGGCTGCTTATCTGAAGCTGAGAGTGACTTTATTGAACATATATTGAATTTTGTGTGGGAACGAGATGGCGAATCTATGTTATGCACTGGGATTAATTACGAAGGTGTATTGTTTTTAAGAATTGAGCTTGGATTTTTGGATATTTATGGTGGTTCGTAAACCAGACATAAGGTGACGTTTTCTTTTGTCCTGCGGAGATGCAGGATCGATGATGGTTTGTTGAATGTGTGTGTAGCGAGTATATTAGTTACTTTTAGGATGAAGTCCTCGAATGTTGGAATTTTGTTCCCTTGAGAGATGGTTACGTTCGATACCATGTTGAGTTTGTGATAAAACGGAGATTTTTGATCTGGAAAGAGTTCAACTTTTTCTTCCAAAAAACAAATAGTAGAGAATACCAATTTGGCGATAATATCATGGTTAAATTTAAAACATATTACAAAAAGTACGATTTAGAACAGCCTGTGAATTTGCATCTGTATTTGTATAAGCCTTGTAAGTAGCCCAGCTCAAAATCTACCCGACACAATTAATTGTTTGCGTCCTTCGTTTTTAACTAGAAGCCGTGTTATAAAATATGTTGTAGATTAGTTTCCTAAATTTGTACAAGTCTTCCCTCCTCCAATTAGAGAAAAATTAAAACTTGTGACAATCTATGCCTTATTTCGGTAATTGCTTAGAGAATTATTTAAGTCGTGTAGGACTACTATTAAACCAATAGTGACAAAGCAACACCCAAAGACTTTCCCAATTTGAAGCTTATAATTAAATGTAGCCTACTATTTTGTTAAAATGAATGTTCAAGGAAAATATATTGTGTAAACGTGTTCTTGTGACAGCTTAAGTATTTACTTTTCAAGGTATATAACATTGCACGTTAGAGAAGGTAGCAGCACGCAGTCTGAAGGTCATTGTTCACGATCAGGATCAGGATCACGGTGAAAGTCGTGACAAAGGTTACGCTTTAAAACAGATGTTCAAGTAATCGTGTATGCAGATTGCTGATACTTCCTGTTACATAACATCACATGATAATGATACTATCCTATTAATGTATTATTACTTCATATATTTTGTAATTACATTTAATTATATTAAAATAAAAAGAGATGCAATTGGGTGAAAATTAACTATTGATTGTTAAATTAAGTACGGAAAGTTGTTCGTCATAATGCAAATAATATCATTCCATGTGGGTTACCTCAGTCTTCTAATACTATTTGCTTTGGTTACAGATGATGGCGGTAAGATGAT
>JAGFPH010014260.1:0-10052 GCA_018207615.1 Philaenus spumarius | reverse complement strand
TATGCATCTTAAAGATAATTTTCTAACAAGAAATAATATATAAAAATGTTTGTAATCAGACAACTAATAGTATTGGAAAAAGGGTAAACTAAATATATTGTGATCGTTTTGCGGAAAAATTAACATTTAAATATAAAACAAATACTATTAACAAAATAATAAATTCAAAATAATATAAACTTTCAAAAATGTCGTTTTTAACCTGCTGACATTAAATATCTTATTGTAAAAAGTACAATACAAAGTACTTTTTTTTTAATACAAAATGGCGGATTACGGCTAAACTAAGCCAAAATCGAAAAATGTTATACAACATTTTCGACTTACTTTTGCATGTAAAATCTGAATCTGCATAGCCCGCTACAAAATTAACTAAAAACTTTGTTAAATTTTAAAAAATATATGATTTTAGGCTAATTTTGTTTGTTGTAGACAATTACCAAGAAATTATGTTTTTGTCGATAACTCGGTTATCCTTTGACCTACTGAAACTACAAAAAAAACTACTGTCTGTCGTTAAAAAATAAAAATGTTTTGTCTCTTGTAATTTTTTTGTAAAGTTAACGGTTTTTAAGATATTCCACTTTAAAAATTTGAAACGGCCGCCATTTTGAAAATTATAAAAATAAATTCTTTGTGTTTGGTATACTACTTGTTAATTGTAACATATACAATGCTTATTCTAAATTTGAACTTTATATCTTATCTATTTCCAAAGTTACAGTGAACTTTTGTAAAAAATCAAAATGGCGAATTACGGCTAAACCAAGCCGAAATCAAAAAAATGTTATACTACATTTACGACTTATTTTGCATGTAGAATCTGAATCTGCATAGCTTGCTACGCTTTACTGAATCACCCTGTACATCTATAAACAATACTTATAATTGTCCAATTTTAATACATTTTAGATATTTATTATCAGCAAAGTATGAACAAACATGTTATGATAAGAAATATTGAAAAATGTATCAGAAGAAAAAAATTATAATTTGCAATTTCGAAAGAGCCTTCTCAGGAAGTGCACCTGTGAGTCAGCGAGATAAGACACATCCGCTCGTCTCAACAGTGCGACGTTGCCGATAGCATTTTCACAGTAAACTCCAAAAATCCCAAGTGCAAAGTTATAGCGCGTGTAGTATAGGTCTTACCATAAGGATCATTACAATAGCTCATCTTCTTGTGAAAATTCGCTAAAAATCAAAACATCTATAGGGGGTTCAATATTTGGCCGGATTTTGCTGTCTTAAAAGTACTTCAGTGTTATTTTATTTTGCTTTTAAACAATTTACCAAAAATTGGCTTTTATCAAATCACATGTACATAAAATGGGCTCACAACTCCAGTTCTGAAATGTACTACGTAGATGTTTAAGGTTAGTGGTATCAAAGCGAGTGTACGTCCTTAATTACATACGTACCTACGTGAGTAACATATAATATAACAGCTGATTTTACCTTCTGTTATTTTATCATCTGTAATACTTGAACAAACATATTGTAGATTATAGTTTAGGGTTATGTTTACAACTTCAATCGTGATGTTGATTTAAAAAAAAATGAGTTATAATAAAATTCTAATGTACGATTTGAGGTTATAAACTGTATATTAATACAATCTTTTATCATCAATATATTTATTTATACAAATTTAATAAACGGTACCAGGAACTGGCACATACTTTCTCACAAACATATTTAAATTATTAAACAGATTCACGGTGACTTGTAGGGTGGGGTAGGAGAGGTGATTTTGTATTAAAGTTGTTTTCCCATAAAAATTAATAAAATAACGGAAAACAAACTTTTCTCAAAAACGGCTCGAACGATTTTGATTAAAATTTTACAGTTTATATTACTTTAGGTCCCTAATAAACTAGAAAATTTTAATCAAAATCGTTAGAGCCGTTTTTTAGAAAAATAGATTTCCCCGTTATTTTAAGGGTTTTTATGGGAAAATTACCCTTAAAAATAAAAAATTCACAAAAATAAAATAAACGCCTGGAGATACCGTGGATTAGTACCTCCACACCAAATTTCATAAAAATCGGACGACTGGTTTAGGCTCTAGGTCTGATAACATCCACACAGACACACAGACACACATACAGACACACACACAGACATCACTCCGAAAACCACTTTTTTAGGTTCAGGGGGACCCAAAACGGATATTTCCACCAAAAACTCAAACTCGAAAATTTTGACGAATACAATAGGTACTTTCTCCATATACTATGGTATAGGGGGAGAAAGTAAAAAAGAGATACCCATTCGTTTAACTTCGGAAATATTCGTACATCTTCGTATAACATACAAACATATTCGATTATTAATTTCTTCACAATCATATCAAAATCATTTGATCTATCAATATGAAATAAAAAGCAACCATAACCAATCTTTATAAAGTTATAGAAAATAATTTATAAAATAACAAAAAATGGAAGTGTTTTACACATTTTTGTGTTGTGGGTGTTATAATTATTGAACATTATTATATTTAATTTAAAAAAAAAATACCTGTACCTTGTCACATATACGATATAAATAAGATACATGCAGAGAACTGGAAGGAATTCACTAACTGACAGCCTTTAATAATAAACTAAAGTTTTGGATTGTAAAAGTGGTTTGTTGGGGAGACAGCCGAAGTACGCCAAATTTCAATTGGTGCTCCAGTCCCAACGGTTCGTCGGAGAAAAAACCTACGGAATGAAATTTTATGAACTTAATTTTTTATTAGGAAGGTTATTTATGAAAAGTTGATAGTTATCGAGTTATAAGCAAACAACCGTAAAAACATGAGATTTTACATGTTTTTGCATTTTTTTCAATGTTGCTTCAAGAAATTGTGTAGGCAAACCTGAACTTCGGATCCAGCACTCCAAAAAACATACAAAATGGAAGAAACCCAAAAACTTTCCTGCTAAAAACACAACTTTACCCGATTATTAGTAATAATACTAATTCAGATGTTAAATGTGATACAAAACTATAAATATTTCATCTTTGGCAGATGCACGTTTCGAAGCAAGAGCATTCCTAGTCATGACCTGTTAAACGACCCTTGTACGTCTTGGTCCGTCGCCCGAAACAATACACTAATTATTCAAGAAGATGAAAAGGGAGAGGAGCAATAGCCCGCGTGTGTGCGCGCGCGTGTGTGCCACCTGGTCGGCGTGTGCCGTGACGCAAGATTACAGTAGTATTCAGATTATAACATGTGGTCCCGGCACACGACAAGCGCTACTTAGGGACGAAACTTCTTGACTTCAAAGTCGTTAGAACCACTTGGTTTAATTGTACAGGACGGATTAGGCCAAGATTTCTTGGTAAATTGGTAGAATGTGTTTTATTTGTCTGTAGGCTACGAATTGGCATGAATTTGTAAAGAATTAATAAACGGTACCAGGGTAACTGCCACATACTTTCTCCCAGTTGAAACTTTATACCTTCCCAAGAGTAGCATAGGAGGTGGTTATTTAGCATTGCAAAAGTAGGAAAATGTTATCATGGAAAATATTAGATGCATGTAACACACATCCATTATATTATTATACTAGCTAGCCCGATCCAGCTTTGCACGGATAGACAAATCAAAGTTAAATGTATATTAACAAAAAATATATTATATCAATGAATATAAATTACACTATGTATTTCTTATGGGGAGTTTTAGTAACTTTCACCCCCAAACCTCCCCTAAAATTTCTAAAATTTCACCCTCCCCCAAACCCTTTCTTAGAGAGCACCTAGGGCCTTAGAGGAAGCTACATACCAAATTTCATTCCAATCCGTTCAGTAGTTTTAGAGATATCTTGATTTAGTAAATGTGACCCCCCCCCCAAACACCCCTAAAATTTAGAATTTTTTGAAAACCTTTCTTATTGAGCATCTATGGCCCTAGAGGAAGCCACATAATAAATTTTGTTCCGATCCGTTCAGTAGTTTATGAAAATTTTGCAAAACAACTCCCTTTTGGCCAAAACCCCCCAAAAATCAGTTATTATTATTACCTAAACGAGAATTTTTAGAAAGATGCGGTTTTTTGCATACAGTAGGGTACATTAAGGGCTACAAATAAGCCAAATTTTATCAAAATCGTTAGAGCCGTTTTTTGGCAATTTTTGGGGGGTAAACCCCCTTAAAAATAAAAAATTTGAAAAAATGAAGTCCTGGAGATATGCCAGAACTACAACTACATACAAAATTTCATCAAAATCGGACCGTTGGTATGGTCTCCAGCACTGTACACATCCTTACAGACACACGGACAGACATCACCAAAAAACACCTTTTTGGGTTCAGGGAGCACCAAAACAAAAAATTCCACTAAAATTTTTTCGAGTTCAGGGAGCACCAACACAGATAATTCCACTAAAAATTTTTTTTGGGGTTCAGGGAGCACCAAAAGAGATAATTTCACTAAAAATTAAAATTCGAAAATTTGGACGAAAACAATACTTTCTCCATATACTACGTATATAATGGAGAAAGTAAAAATGAACAGATTTGTAGGGGGTTTTCTTGAAACAAGGAATTGTTTGTAGAAATATACTGTAATGCTTCACCCTGCACAGGGTGTTCTTCAAGTCCCACAAACTCTCGGGGTTCATTCTCCACTAGATAAATAATTCGACCACGCTTCTGAACCGTTGTCGTGAGTTGAGCGACAAAATTAAGTGTATATGTTTTAGGGTTTCAACTTACTAATTGGGAAATTGGAAATTGTATTTTCACGAAGACGTTGAATAGCTGCTTGCGTGTACGAAATATATTAGTTGAATTTGTTTGCACCTAAGCTTTCCGCCCCCGCTCACGCGTTACTTTGTTCCGCTCGCAGCGGAATCGCTTGCGCTATTTAATTATTTATAATTTTTGCTGCAGAGAGGAATTTCGTCTCTGATGAACTGTAATTAAAAAGTAGATTTTATTAATTTGTTTCATGCGCTATAGAACATTTCGTTATTAACCTATAGGCCTACTTAATTCACATTTTTGAAGCAAAATAAGAATAAACTAACTAATTAAAATAAAACACATTTATGTTAAACTAATTTATAACCAACTCAACTCCCCTGTTTAATAAAAACAAAGAGAAAGAAATACGTGTTTAAAAAATGTTATAACTATAAATAAGTAAATCACACAGATAGGCCAGTCGGTAGGGGTACATTTAGACCAACAGTTCCAGTAATTTACAATACGGCTGATTTTTTTTATAAGTACATTAAAGTATGTAGATCAACATAAAAATGTTTACCAGACTATCGATTTCCCAAAGTCGAAAAAAATCTATTATCATTTTCTTTTCGATTATCCTCAATATTTCGAGCTGGGATGAAGATAGAGGAAAATAAAAAATACCACCTTGTAGGGAAGGTATTTTTGAACAAAAAAGGTCATATGTATTTATTTCGTCCGAGCAATGTTCTGTCTGGAAAAAAATAGATAATGCACGTATGTATTTTGCAGCAGGGGAAATCACTAAAAGGGGACATCTTATTCATGTATGAAGCGTTGGCTCATTCTAAATTGGCCGAATTTTAATATATCGAATTGAAACTTGACGTAGGAGTTAAAATATATATTTTAAATATTTATGCTGAGTCTCAGCTTGTTATCTTGAAAATTACCCGATCTAGGAGTCGATTTCGATTATCGATTTTAGGAGGACCCACCAATTCATTTTAAACAGATCCAGTTTCGTCAGTTTTTGGAATATCAACATCAAATTTGTTTTACAAGTTGAGTACACCAGTATAAATATTCTTAGTAAGTATGAACGATTTTTGTCATGCTATTTTTAAAAACGAGGCGCTTGAAAATAGTCTTCTGTTTTACCTATCTCGTTTTAACTATAACACCTTTGGATTCAACGACTCCATTTTCGACATTTTTGAACATGTCGATTTAAAAATTGGTACATAAGTTAAAAACACAATTGTTTTTTGCTATACTTATTTTAAAAACTATATTTAAAAAATTGACTAATCTGCAGCTGAACAACTCAAGCGTTTTGATGAAAAATCTAAAAAGGTCTAAAATTATACTTTTTTAAGTTACTTGTGCTTTGAAAAGTAAATAATAAAAAATATGTATACTCCTTGATCTTGTTTGAATCTATATATTTAACTTGTAAACAACTTTCAGGTTGATATTTTAAAAAGTTTCTAAACTGGAGCTGTTTAAAATGAATTGGTGGGTCCGGTACTCCTAAAATCGATAATCGAAATCGACTCCTAGATCGGGTAATTTTCAGGGTAACAAGCTGAGACTCAGCATAAATGTTTAAAATATATATTTTAACTCCTACGTCAAGTTTCAATTCGATATATTAAAATTCGGCCAATTTAGAATGAGCCAACGCTTCATACATGAATAAGATGTCCCTTTTTAGTGATTTCCCCTGCTGCAAAATACATACCTGCATTATCTATTTTTTTCCAGACAAACCATTGCTCGGACGAAATAAATACATACGTCCTTTTTTGTTGAAAAATACCTCCCCTACAAGGTGGTATTTTTTATTTTCCTCTATCTTCATCCCAGCTCGAAATATTGAGGATAATAGGAAAAAAAAATGATAATCGATTTTTTTTTTCGACTTTGGGAAATCGTTAGACTGGTAAACTTTTTTTATGTTAATCTACATACCTTAAGGTACTTATAAAAAAAATCAGCAGTATTGCAAATTACTGGTAGTTGTAACCTATACCGACTGGGCTAAGATCGCATCTGTTCTATTGTGTGGAAGATGTATCTTGTATTGTTTTTTTGTTCATCCATGAAATCTTACCTATTTAGCTTTAACAGTTAAAAGTGAATTTCACTTTCCCTCTCATCCAGCAAGCCTGAGGCAGTCGTGCCAACTGTTGTCGTATTATAACAATAACTTAATTAACCAGAAAGTAGGTCACATTAACAAAAGGGTCTGAATCAAGACTCCACCTCCAATATTGTGTTTGGCTTATTAAGAACCCCTCGTGGTAAAAGTCTCAGACGCCGGCAAAATATTTGTGTAATAAGGCCTGGCGCACACAGGAGCGGACATTCTGTCCACGACAAAGACGTTTTGTCGCGAACACATGAAATCTGTCTGGTGAACCCAAGTTAACGTGGTTTCATATGAGGATCACGCACACTGCACGCAACAATCGTCTCCGACGCCTTTAGACTGTTCGCGACAATATTTTCTTGTCTGGCGGTGACTGTTGGCATTTCGTCTTTGCTCAAGACAAAACGGAGAAATTAAACTGCGCATGCGCGGTGGAATGACATTATTTACATTTCAACAATCTGTTTACTGTAAAAAAAGCTTCTAATAGAAACATTAAAATATTGTGGTTTATGATGGATCGGCAGATGATGGTACATAATGAAAGCTGTGTAGAAGGTGAAGGCGAAATAATTGATGTTGACAGGTTGCTAGTTTTAGTTGAAAGTCAACGTGTGATTTACGACGTGACTTTGAAGGAGCATCACAACCAGGACGTAATTGCGAAATGCTGGCATGACATTTCATTGGATTTGAACGTTTCAGGTAAGAAGACTTTATTATTGGTAACCCTTTAACTGATTTGGTGGGAAAAAATTAAAATTATGCGTTATATGAAAAACCACCATTAGCAGATCTATAATAGGCCTAATGCTGTTATTATATTAAGTAATTGAATTTTATAACTCAAACTAGTAACAACCCGTGAAAAATCACGGCATGGGCACGGCAGATCAATTAAATGTTACAATTATAGTATAAAACCTTTTAGTAATTACAAAATATTAAATACAATTTGCCTTCTCACGCTAAACATGTATAGGCCTAAGTATTTTCAAACTATTATAGAACTAATGTAGGCTATATTGATCTGTTTTGAGGTCATTGACAATTTTTTTTTCCAATCATGTTTGTTTACGTCGATTTTCAAAAGAACCTACTTTAGGCCTACAAACAATAAACTATATCTAACTGAGTTATAGTTTAAATGTTTTAAATATTATGAAATAGTAAAATGTTGAAAAATGTAGGTACAATTTTTTAAAACTGTAGGCCTATTTGTAAAATGTTGTATTTATGTAGGCCTACATTAATTATATATATATATATCAAGTGTAACAATTCAAAATATATTAAATTGTAAAACTCATAAACACCGAAAGTTCTATCAAAATAATTAAAGTGAGAAAGAACGATTTCAGGAATTTATTCTTTAAACTTGTTAGAGTAATTTATAAAAACACAAAATATGCTTCCAAAAGAGCAGAAAATTAGGCCTAATTAAAACTAAAATATAATTCATAAATTATTTGGGAAGTAGGCTATTACAGTAAGTACTACAAACTTAACAATTTTAAAAATTTACATGTTTAGATATAACCTAAAATTAGGCTATATCAGGAAAGGTTAGGTAACCTAGTTGTACCTGAAAAAACAAATTTGTAATAAATTATATTGCAATTGCAATATAATTTACTATAGCTATTTACTTCATAAGCATACAAAGGCTATTTTTCAGTATTTTGTAGTATTAGTACCATTATTAGTTAATGTGTTAATTTGGAGTCGGTAATAATTGTAATAATAAATAAATGTACGTTGTAAACAAGGTAACATTTTAATGGTCAGGTCTACACTTTGAAATAACAATTGTAATAGAATATTAACAGAAGGCCATTTTTTCTTGCCACGAAACTGAACCTGTTGGTGAATTGAAGTACTGAACAAAGTTTTCTCTCACTTTGTATGCTGCTTTGGCAGCTCTTGGTCTTGTGTTGATGATATCCTCATCGCATTCTTCAATATTGATTATTTTATCAAACACATCGCTCAATTTCCCCTCCCTGACTCTTATCATGTTGTGAAGAGCACAGCATGCTAACACAATTTTTTTGTGACATCTGGATGTACTAACATTGCGTGTTCAAAAACACGAAACTTTTTAGACATCATCCCAAAAACGCATTCAACGATTCTTCTTGCTCTGGAGTGTCTATAGTTGTAAATCTTTCGATCATTGATTAGTGCTTTCTTTGCAAACGGTTTCATTAAATGTTTGTGAATTCCGTACGCTTCATCACCAACAAATACGTAAGGAAATTCTGTCGGATTATTCAGGTCTATTTTCCTTGGCTTGGGAAGACTAAGTTTTTGGGCATTGAAGGAAATGCCAAAAGATGATGATAAAAATACTCCTGGATCGTTATTCCTTCCTGCTTCCCCAACATCAACTATTATAAATTTCCCCTCAGCATCAACTACAGCCTGTAGCACAATAGAGTGAAAGTGTTTGTAGTTAAAAAAAGCAGAACCACAATTCCAAGGTGCTTCTATTCTTATATGTTTTCCATCAATCGCCCCACAACAATTGGGAAAGTTCCATATTTTCTCAAAGTTTTCTGCTATGGTAGTCCATTTCTCTGGGGTCGGGTTAGACATCAAATAAATTGGGGCCAATACTTCCCATATTACTGAGCAAGTCTCGGATACAATTTTTCCTGCTGTTGTGGCACCAACTCGTAAATTGTAGTGCAAGTATTGGAATCGTTCACCAGTTGCAAGAAACCTGAAAAATAAATGAATATGTTGAAATGCAATAAGTACCTTTTTTTTATTTCAGCTGCAGCTTGTAAATTGAAGTGGGCCAACCTTCGCAGTTCCTATACAAGATATTTACGGGAACTAAAGAAAATGCCTAGTGGTTCCGGGCAGAGGAAGAAGAAGTGGCACTTGGCAGATGCAATGGGATTTTTAGAACGTTTCACTGGACCTTACAGGAAGATGTCCAGTAATCTTAAACCAAACACCGAACAGATTACTACTTATTCTGTTTCTGAAGACCTAGAATGTGAAGAAACTGAAGCTTGTGTGACCGTTGCCGACCTCCAACACCAAATTCCGTCTGTCAACTTAAATAACCAAGGTGAAGTTGTTCCAAAGGCTAACCGGAAAAGGACCGCAGGAGACATTGTTGCTGAGCCTATGGTTGAATATTTGAAGACTATAACGGAGAAGCGCAAGGCAGATGAGAACAAAGAGGAAGATCCTATGT
>JAGFPH010014259.1:11022-24131 GCA_018207615.1 Philaenus spumarius | reverse complement strand
AACAAATCAAAGTTTCTTGATTCGTCAAAATTTACTTCAATTTTATACAGCGTTGTACCGTTACCGACAAAGCGTACTGCAAGCAAATTTGAATCGCTTTTATCCAAATTAGTTGAGAATTTATTTCGCAGACTGAGGCTGTTGGCAACAGTGGCCGATTGTCAATCAACTCTAACACGCGGCACGGTTGCCAACATTCCCAAAACCTAGCCCTTATTCTGTCTAATACGATAAGACCGCTTATTCCGTTAATAAAGGTTTTATAAATGTTAAACGAATTCCTTGGCTTTACCGCGGAGTTTGTAACCAAATACAGAAATGGTATAACGCTTCCTCGTTTGTAACCATGTTAATAAACTCGGCAGCTAAATTTAGCTTCACTATATTCGGCCTTACTAAAGAAAGTAACGCGTGTTCTTTTTAACTGATTCGAACTCTAAGAACCACTTGTCTAATAAGTCAAGTGGAGGGATTTTTTGTTTTACGACTACTAGCAGGGGTACCAATTTCGCTCGCTGATATTGATGAAAGAAGTTTAGGGTAAAAATTGAAAGTTCCCTTGCCCAAAATCACATAGTGAGTTTTGTACCGATTCTCATTTATTCGCAGATACATAATCGGTTATGGTCCAGTAAGGGCTAAAAATATCGTTTTAAATCAGTTTTTTACTCATAACTTCCGAAAAAAAAGGCAAATTAAAAACAGGTTTTGAGGTGCATTTCTGAGTACCTTTTACTTAAAATATTGATTACGATAATATTTTACCCCTTACACGCACTTAATCAAAATGCAATTGTTTCTTTCTTTCCTATAGCTTAAGGGTCTACCGTAGTGGTGGCCATCTTGGCTTTCTATCCCATAAGAGCAATGTTAAATTTCAAACCATTAATTTAGTTTATTTTTTATCATATTTTTTTTGCAAGGTCTCATTTTAAGCACAGTTGCAATATGCATCCGTTTTTGCATTTCACATTTTTAAAATTGTTTTTCATTTGTCACGTGATTGTCATTTTCGAAGTAATTAGTTCGAACTTTTTTCTTTGCACAGTAAAAAATGTATAATTAAAAGTAAAACGCAAGCCGGATGCGCAATTTTATTAAGAATATTCAGGTTTTTTTTTCAGCACTCAATTACAAAAATGGATTTATAAAATGGTTTGAAATGACAAAGCGCTCAGCTGCAAGAAATTGCACTGTTTAGATGCGGTTATAGAGAGAAGCGCTGGCATTTCCGGTTGCTTTCTCGTTTACTGGAGCAGACCCTTAAGGGTTGGCTCTAGCTGTCGGCCATGATGGCTGACACTCCATAACACCAATGTTAAATTAAAATCCAAATTTTTCCTTTATTTTTTATCGGATAATTATGAACGATATGTCATTTTAAAGCTATGGCCAATATGCATTATTCAAATGGTTTTTTCAAAACTAAGAAAAACATTTTGTTTAATATTTATTAACAATTTAAAACATTGATCTTTAGTATTTTTTAATGTTGTCACTATTAATTATAGCAAAAAACTACCAAGCAATTCGCATAAAAATTTCGTCCCCAAGGGTTTGGTATTTTTTTTAAAACGCTATTTGAACAATTGCGGGTTTTAAATGGATTTAGGCTGAGCAATGTCCGTGTAACCTACCGCCGCTATAGGGTGATTTTAAATATTTTTTTACGTTGTAACTATTAATTATAGTGAAAAATTACCACGCCATTCGGATGAAGAATTTTGTCCCCAAGAGTTTGGTATTTTAAAAAAAACGCTATTTGAACAATTGCGGGTTTTAAATGGATTTAGGATGAGCAATGTCCGCGTAACCTACCGCCGCTATAGGGTGAAGCGCTGGAGTCGCAGGTTGCTTTCTGTTTTACTAGAGCCGACCCTTAAGTGTAACATTTTTAAGTTTCAGGTCTTCATTGCAAGTGTTTTGGGTTTTTTTTTGTGCACGGGTAAACGATGTCATACTAGATATGTATTTAAAATTTGCGTTCAATATAATTCCTACATCCAAAAATATTAAGTATTTTGTAAAAAAAACAAAATGGTGGATAACTGAAAAACGGAGCGTTTCCGAATGTATGTTTATATAAACTTTTTTCTTTATTTTCACTAGTAGAACACGTCCTGAAAGTTTCTTTCCCAATCACCCTGTATAATAATAATAAATATTATAGTTAGTCATAGGAATTCTGGATCTATATTGATAATGGTCGTGCGTGCTATAATGGCTTGCCACAAACAATATGCTGATGTCAGAGTTCAGATAGTTAAAGGGAGGGGAGCTAAATCGAGGTTAAGTGATCAATCCTAAATTAGTCTGTAGTGGTTTCGCTGCTTTATTTTGAAGAACCATCTCCGCCACCAACAATCCTGATAACGTCGCGTCGGTAAGCTCGTCGGAGGTAGGAAGATACTACGCCATCGTTCGTTTACCAACCAACAGCGAGGAGCCCGTCAGATAACTAAGAAACCGAACATTTTTGTAAAATGTAAAGATCAACTTTGTGTAGCACGTTTGATTTCCTGTCGAAAGGTATAACTGACAAAATTATCTAACAAAGATAAAGTAAAACCGCCATTAGGGCTCATTAGTTTGATGCATTACAATACAGCCTACCTTTCTCAGCAATGCACAGTGTTACCCTTTGCTTCACGGTTTTGACAGTTGTACTGGTAGATAGGAAATAAAACAGGCTACAAACATTATTACTCTTCACGTTTTTTATACAAATTTACTATTTTGTAGTTATTTTAATTTAAAATGTTTAAATGGCCGCCATTTTGAAACGGATTATTTTAACCACTTGATTATTTTTTTCAAACTAGGTCTTTACATTGTCGAGTAACGTGTAAAATTTCAACTTCAATCGAAAAGGCCGTTGTAGGGATATTACATTGTTTAGTTTTTTAAATTTAATTCGACCTGTATGAACATCATTATCATATCCGTACATTACAGGATCAATCTGTACAATTGTTTAGTGTTTACTGTGACGTAAAACGTGCGTCGATGCATTTCTGTTCTGAGCCATGACGAACTGTGCTCGTCCATTGTGTTTTTTTATTGCAAAATATTAGAAATAAAAATAAAAGGCAACTAGTCGTATCTAGTCAGCTTTAAAGCGAGTCAACCACTGTTTGCTTCACTTCCGACGTCTTACCACAAAATTTGAGTATGCGTTATAGCCTTTAACGTTTAAGGATTAAAATTGCAATACGATTTAATACATGCTTTATTGCCGGCAAATATTTGACAATCAACTCCTACAAAATCCAGTGTATGTAGGCCTACGTGAGTAACAATATAATACAACAGCTGATTTCACCCATTATCTGTAATACTTAAACAAGACCTATCTTAGATTATACTTTAAGGTTATTTTTACAACTTGAATAAATAATATAATCTATATACATAAAAGCCAAATACCACTCACTCACTGACTCATCACGATTTCTCAAAAACTGCCGAACGGATTGCAATGAAATTTGGTATGTAGCTTCCTCTAGGGCCCTAGGTGCTCTCTAAGAAAGGTTTTCAAATAATTAGAAATTTTAGGGGGGGGGGAGGAGTTTGGGGGGTTAAAGTTACTAAAAAAAACCACCGAACAGATTGGAATGACATTTGGTAGGTAGCTTCCTCTAGGGCCCTAGGTGCTCGCTAAGAAAGGTTTTCCAAAAATTCGAAATTTTAGGGGGTTCGAGGAGTCAAAATTATTAAAAATCTCCATAACAAATACATAGTGTAATATATTTATTGATATTGTTTTTGTTAATATACATTTAACTTTGATTTGTCTATCCGTGCAAAGCAGGCTCGGGCAGCTAGTGTTTTATAAAGTTGATTTTTTTAAATATGAGTTATAGAAGTAATATAGGCTACATTACGTCATAAGATTTGCTTTGAGGTTATAAAATGAATATAAATACAACCTTTTATCATTAATGTATTCATTTATACAAATTTTAAGAAGAAATACCCATTCTTTTAACATTGGAAACCTTATTTGTACATCTACGTATAACATATTAGTATATAACGATTATTAATTCCTTCATTATAATATTAACAACTTCTGAATAATTTTATGTATTAATATGAAATAAAAACAAATAAAATATAATATTTATACCTTTATTTTGATACATAATAACATTATTATAACTAGTGAAAAGATGGAACACTTTTTCGAGACTTCGGCTCGTCCGGACAGAACATAAGAATTGAAAGAAAATTAAAGTTACTTTTTAAATTGTTACATTTAAAAATATTTTCGCCCTATATTTTCAAATGTTGATCCAAAAACGAGATCCCGACGCGCTTCGACTTTTCAACTGTCAAATTCGCTTTTCCCGTACCCAAAAACATATAAAACGTTATCCCACACTGTATTTTCAAAATTTTGATCCATAAACGTGATCCCGACGCGCAACTACTTTTTAACTGTCAAAATCGGGTTTTCTATATTACCCAAAAGCATATAAAACGATATCCCACATTGTATTTTCAAAAGTTTGACCCAAAAACTTGACTTCGTAGAGCTACGACGTTTTAACTGTCAACATCGGGTTTCCCGTACCCAAAAACATATAAAACGTTACCCCACACAGAATTTTCAAAATTTTGACCCATTTTAAGCTTTTCAACTCTCAACAATAAAATTACGAAGATTTTGGTACCACCAGAAGTTTTCTACGACGACTGTGAGTGCTTATGTCGTGTTTACAGGAAAACAGACACACACACACAAAATTATCCCATGATTTCAATACTTTGCCATTCTAATGGCCGAAGTAAAACATATTACATTTTTATTATTATTTGCATACATATATAAATATAAAATTTTGACAAATAGGCCTACATAGTTTTATAAAATCACATTGAAATATCCTTATAATTGTACACATTTACCGAGTTAAAAATCCCCTCAAAATATTTAAATAGGCCTGCATAAAGTTTGTTGTTTTTAAATAGTATTTCTTTAAATGATGTATTTCTGATGTGCAGCTAATTAAACTGACTGTGATTTTTCACGGGGGTTTACTAGTGTAACTATAAAAAGTACTGTATGCAGGAATATAGTTCGCTGTAGAGATGTTTAAAAACAACGAATGATCTCATGGTTATTAAAAGTCAAAGAAATTGTTGTAAAATTGATGAGTTTTTTTACAAGAAAGCAAATTGAATTTGTAAATAGAACACGTCAAGACGTTCATAAGCGAAAAGTTTCAACGTTGACAGTGGAATAGATTCTCACAAAATGTTGTCTAATAGCTATTCAAAGAACAATCATCTTGTACCGATAATCCGTTTGAAAATGGCGGTAATCCAAACAAATTCGTAAAAATGCCGTTTCAAACTAAGGGCAACCTGTAAAACTACGTCCATTAGTTCAACATCCATAGCAACAAAGTGTAGGCAATAATTAATTTGTATGACTAATAAACTTAGTTGGACAAAGTTTTGTCGTTATAACATCGATAAGAAACTAAACAGGCTACAAAAAAACTACTCTTGACGTTTTTAAAAATTTACTGTTTTTAAGTTATTAGCTAATTTTTGGAACGAAGTTCCTTAACGCGGGTTGCGGTAGGGAGTTAACAAATAGAAAATGTAATGCGTAACGAAAAATGAATTGGTTGCTATGGCAATGACAAATACAAAATATAGGCTACGTAACGAAAAAGCGTTACCAAATTGGTTGCTATGGTGATGAATGTATTTACATTCAAGAAACATGTGTTTTGGTCCACAAATTTAAATTAAGAGACGATCGGATCCGTCCTGCGTAGTTCAGATATTATCGTCAAGCGCTGAAATACATTCAATAAACTTAAAATGTTCGTTCATAAGTTTAGGCATAACCTAAAATTATTGTGTGTATATTTAATTTATTTTACCTGCCTTAACGGCAACATACACACAATAATTTTAGGTTAGGCCTAGACTGATGACCAACATTTTATGTTTATTGAATGTATTTACAACGAATGGACATTTAACTGTGTTTACCATCTTAGCTTTGATGTTATCATTAATTCTGCACCTTTATTTTAATAACATTAAACTTATGGAAATATTTTTTTAAATTGTCGCCATTTTAAAACGTATTATTGGAGAATTTTTTTTGTCTAACTGGTCTTTACGTTGATGGGTAAAGTGCAATATTTCAACTCAATCGGTTAGGCCTAACCTAAAATTATTGGGTATTTATTTAATTTATTTTACCTGCCTTAACGGCAACATACACACAATAATTTTAGGTTAAGCCTAGACTGATGACCAACATTTTATGTTTATTGAATGCATTTATAACGAATGGACATTTAACTGCGTTTACCATCTTAGCCGTGATGTTAAAATTAATTCTGCACCTTTATTTTAATAACATTAACCGTATGGAAATATTTTTTTTAAATTGTCGCCATTTTAAAACTTATTATTGGGGAAAAAATATTTTTTTTCTAACGTGTCTTTACGTTGTTGGGTAAAGTGCAATATTTCAACTCAATCGGTTATGCCGTTTTATAGTGACATAAACTATTTAGTAAAAAAAAATTGAGGCTTGCTGGTAAAAGAAGAGTTTTCGGATATAAGATTTCCGGAGAGTTTTTTCTTTAGTTCATCCATATGTCCATCCCCTGAAATATCTCGGCGCATTGGAGAAACACTCTGTATAGTTCTGGTAAAATGTACAAATGAAAATTATCACTTGTATACCAAGTTTCTATTAATTTTATAAAGTAATGATTTAAAAATAGTGATTCATAAAAAAGAAGCTGGAAATTCAACCTACACACTTTCCATCTATAGCTAAAACGTTTATTTACGAGCGAATTCATTGCAGTTACTTCATGCGTTTAGACGCTCGTGTGTTGACCATGCGCCAAAAAGCCACGCCCCCTCCTTAGCGATCATATGGACTAACTGATTTCATCGCATTTGGTTTTACAAAATATTCAATACACCTCAGGATTCTATTCCGTAAGTATAAAAGTACGGACTGATATTGAAGCTGTTTTACTGATATTTTCTTTGAGCTTTTATTTTCTCACCGAAGAGTAAATAGATTAAATTCGGAATGTCTTACAGTAACCTCGATCTTGGAGTGTGTCCTAGGGGAATTGGTAAAACTATAAGAAAGTGAGACTGTCCGTTACGGAGTTGTAACTTTCTCAAGCCCGGTTTACACGCTACGATAAATCGTAACAATTTATCGTAGCAATCGAATTGTTTATCGTTGCGTGTAAACAGGACATTGTAGCGATTTATTGGAATTGGATTGGATGGTTGGAGCCGGCCGGCATCGATTTCTGCGAATCGTAACGATAAATTGGAACGTGTAAACAGTAGCGGCCATTTATCGCTACGATTTGACTCAGTTTGCATGGGCCGTTCACCGGAAAGGTTGTCGCACTAGTTCGTTGATTCCGTTTTACATGTTTTTTTTTTACCTTGTGTTGTTTTTATTCAATTGATAGGATGGCATCTCAAACTTCTCGAGAGTTCTTGCCTGAATTTATTTAACTATATCGGAGTTTTTCTTGCTTGTGGCTCATTAAGAGCAAATAATACTCCGACAGAAATAGTACATAGCGCTCGTTCAAAAATACAAGGAGTTTGATCCGTTGGTAGACAGACATACTGTTGTTAAAAAAATGAATGCATTGCGCACGGTTTATAAGAAAGTACTATCAAAAGTTAAATATTCGTCAATGAAGGTTGGACAAGAAATCGTTGCATGTAAACAGTACTCACACTTTCGATTTATTGTAACGATAAGTAGTTACGCTTTATCGTAGCGTGTAAACCCGGATTTAGTTAGATGTAATTTGTGATCCTAGTTTTTGTGGAATTGGTTGTACCGCCAAGGCAGGTTCGTGGAGAAACAGAAGGGATGACACACCCTTCAGGCCAGACATATTCGTAGTCTGAGGATACTGTACCTTGTAATACATAAAAATACAAAGAAAAAGAGTATCTATGTGAAAATTGTCGTATGAAAATCGTAAAAGTATTTTATAAACCGTATATTTTATTTAACAAAAGTTGGGCAAAAATGGTGTCTAACTAGCTCTAAATTGTATCCTTCATGAAAAGCGTCGCTCCTCCCCAATCATTTAATGACCTCAAAGTAAACTCATTTAGGTAAATGAATTTTGTTTTCTATACTGTTACCAATTACGTTGTTTGTTAAAAATAATTGCGACCAATAATAAAACAGCCTAATATTTACTTAGGCCTACAGTCTCTAGTCACAGTATGTTTCCCGTTTGTAAACATAAATAATTTGACCACGCAGCTGAACCGTTGACGTGATTTGAGCAAATTTCCAAAATTAAGTTTATAGGCCTATGTTTTAGGGTTTCAACCAACAATTTGGGAAATAGGTCTATTCACGACGGTGCTGAATAGCTGCAAAATGGTTAGCACGCTATTCCGCATATTGGGAGTATCTTCAATACACAAAGCATTGCGTGCTCCCCCCTCCCCACGCCAGCCATGTTCGCACGCCAACCCCATGGTAGAATCCACCTCATGGCTTTGAGCCGGGTACTTCTATGGTATTTTACGTTTTGATCGATTTTGGGGGAACCAAGTGAGATATAAGGTCGCGTAAAAAACAAAATGTGCAGAATAACCCCTACATTTATGTTTGTAGAAAAAACTCAAAAACAAATTCATTCCCGTAGGAAAAATCTAAAAAAATAGTTACTTCCGGTCAAAAAACGTGCTTCCGATTGTTGGATTTTTTTTGGCTAACGAACTCGTCCGAGCGACGCGCAACGTAGACAACCAACATGTGTACCAAATTTGAACCAAATCAGACTTAAAATGCGGCCGCTAGAGTAGAACACATATGTACATATATAGGCCTATATATGATTTTTAATTACACCCCAAAACGTGTTCTGGGGACCATGATCGGTGCTTATTTGCTACTCCTGACCTTGGGTCTTACCATAAGGGCTACTACAGTGGCTCATTTTTCCTATGGAAATTCGCTAATAAGTTGCAATACTGTATGTGAGACTATTCCTTAATTTGGTGCCGTCGTGTACTTCTTTTGTCTTGACGCGTTTCAGTGCTGGAACTCCATCTTCAGTATTCACTCAATAGAGGGCGTCAAAACGTAACACAACACAAAACCACGCACACGTATTTCTATTTACATAACTTAGTGCCATAAACATGTCTGACGAAACACTGGCTGTTGCTGTGAGGCTTGGTACCCTAGCCCCGAATAAAATTTTTGAAAAATAGGCTGCCTAAAACGAGTTCTTAAGCTAATTTCTTATGGTAAAAGCAACAAAAAATTCACGCTATTTAGTTATGTATAACAATTTTTCTCCCTAACTTTATTAAATACTTTTTTATATATGCAATTTATTTATTCTTATGATTTATTCTTCTTATTTTTATTGTATTGTGTAATAAAAATTTTAATTTTTTAATAGGACTATTATAGAAGGAATTTTGAAAGTAAACTCATTGTAAACAAGTACAAAATGAAAAACACTTTATTTAACACAAAATGAAGTATTTAGTGTAGCATCATTTATGAACCCCTTTCCTTTGAAATTAAATAAATGTTTAAAAGCAGATTTTTTACTGTGTAGCGGATATTTAAGAAGAAAGGTGTACACTGAATAAAAGGCCAAAATTGAACTGTGTATTGAGTAATTCTAAGTATTAACAATAACAATTTCATTGTTTGAAGGAATCAACTTATTTTACTTATTTTTTTTAACTTTATTTATTTTTAACTGGAAATTATTGATACATTGTAACATAACGAACCAAACATAAAACAAAACATAGGCCTACTCTTGAAGCTAGTTCTCAATTAATTTTTGTAACCACACCAAACGGTAAATATAAGTAGGCCTACATGTAACCGAATAACTATGTACATCTAGCACATTCGAGATTGTGATAAAACTAAAACAGCTTTGAAGTTTAAACCTAAAGTTTAACTTTTCTAAATTTTTTAATTGATAATTTTGTGATTAACGCACATAATTAATTGGGGATTGCAACGCACGCAGCGGCGCGGCGCCTATACACCATTTTGCGAGGGGCGCGGTGACGCCAGCCAAAATTGATAAAGGCGACGGTACTCCTATCGTAAGAGGACTATTATAGTAACGTAATAAAAATCGTTTTTTTAGAGATTTATTAGCTCTGTTATTGTTGTTATTTTCTCTTTTAAATTACAAAACCAACTTTACTACTAATAGTTTTTTTTGAAAATGCAAAAAATTATTGGTACTTTTGGCGCCATCTGGCGCTCAGTGTGGGTGCACGGCCCTTGGGTTATTTAAGTCTGGTTTTACGGATGGCTCGGAGTGTATTCAATGTTGGATTCGCCTCTTTCATTTAGCAACAATTGATTAAATCAAGTGTTAGGAACGAAGTTCACGCCTTTTTATAATAAATGCTTTTCTTCAACTCACTACCGTTCAACCGGTGGGTGGACCGGTCTGTGGATCGGTGCACGGTCGCTTCGGCTCTTTCCGGATCGCCTCGGGCTGTTCCGTATAGCACATCGCGTTACGACTGCGTTCTAGCATATACGTATATTGTGCGTATATTAATCAAAAAATTAACCCTCAGATAGGGGGGGGGGGGGGGGTTGGCCCTAAGACCAAAACTTTTCGAAAAAATCCAATTTATGACTATAAGTCAAAAGTAAAATATAAAATAAATTAATTATTTTTTTAAACTTGCTTTCCTATCCATGAATGACATAAATATGTTTTCATAAATAAAAAATGTGAATAACATAAATGTATAGTTTCGGAACTTCGCAAGAGTACGCCCCATGCTTTTTGGGTGTGTTTATTTTGTGAAAAGTAAAAAGATTTCAAGCTATCAAGTCTCATTACAATATCAGATTCGCTGAGGAAGAATTAATTTTATCTGTGGGTTATTTTTTATTTTTTAGGTAGAGTCTATGATATTCATGGATAGGAAAGCATGTTTAAAAAAAAAATTTTTTTCATTTAGTTTTCTTTATTTCTTTTACCAGCCTTAACGGCAACATACACACACAATTTTAATCTTTCACACGAAATGTTCATCTAG
Source organism: Philaenus spumarius (assembly GCA_018207615.1). NCBI lineage: Eukaryota > Metazoa > Arthropoda > Insecta > Hemiptera > Aphrophoridae > Philaenus > Philaenus spumarius. The sequence continues at coordinate 13,043 of JAGFPH010014259.1, read as the reverse complement.
ACACCAAAACAATGAACATTAAATTTAATCTTTCAATTGCCGTTTATTATTAGTTTGTTTTTTATGCAAATACTTACTGTTCCATACGTTTATAAAGTTATTGTAATAAAGGTATGGAATTAATTATAACATCAAAGCTAAGATGGTAAACACAGTTAAATGTCCATTCAATAAACATAAAATGTTAGTTCATCAGTCTAGGTCTAATCTACAATTATTGTGTGTATGTTTAATTTATTTTACCTGTTTTAACGGCAACATACATAAAATTATTGTATGCATGTTGCCATAAAGGCAGGTGAAATAAATTAAATATACACACAATAATTGTAGGTTGGGCCTAGACTGATGAACCAACATTTTATGTTTAGTGAATGTATTTCAACGCTTGACGATAATTATCTGAATTACGTCGGACATAACAGATCGTCTCTTAATTTAAATTGAAGAATCATAACACATTTTTCTTGAATTTATTTACATTCATTGCCATAGCAACCAATTTAATAACCCTTTTTCGTTACGCGTATTTTCTATTTGTAATTGCCATAGCAACCAATTTGATAACGCTTTTTCGTTACTCCTATTTTATATTTGTCATTGCCATAGCAACCAATTAATAACATTTTTTTTCGTTAAGTATTACATTTTCTATCTGTTAACGCCTACCGCAACCCGAGTTAAGGAACTTCGTTCCAAAAAGGACTCATTATATTAAACGTTATCGATTATTTATTATATGATAGGTGGTGCTGCAGTGCCTATATGCGAGCATTCACTGGCTGTGTGATAATTTCGTAATAATATAATAATATTATGATATGGTATTTTTCGAATATTTTGTACTACCCAAACAGTTCCTCATATTTGATACTGCAGTTTCTCGATTCTATACTTTACGACTCTTGTAAGTATTGTTTCATATTGCCTAGTACAATATATATTGTAGAGGGCGCCTATTAATTCCTACTGTATGGGAAAAAATGTGGCCTTGACCTACCTGTACTTGAAGGCATTTTAACCACTCTTGCGTACAGTAACCACTATACGGCGTTGTCGATAGTTTAACCTAGAGAAACAAACATCATTTTAAGGCTATGTTGCACCCCAGTAGTATTTATCCATTTATAACAAGATTTTTGGCAAATTCAATTCCTTTTATTATTGGGTACCTTACCAAAAGCTATTGTCCTATGTGTCCTTAACATATAATGTAGGCCATTTTTTAATTTAGCATAGTCGTGATGGCCCACGCCAAAAGAGTAAAAAAGAAAAGTATTCATATACAAATACTAGATGAGCCCCTGCTCGCTTCGCTCGACTAGCGGTGAAGCGAATGCAAACAGATTATTGAATACAGTACTCTGATATTTTTATGGATATGACAATCGACTGGATCGTGGATCTCCTTCTCCTTCAAAAGTTTAAAATTTCTCAGCATCTTCCTTAAGACGGTTTATGGCATTCCTTGGTAAAAGGCAACAGTTTGTTCTTGGACCGAATAACTCCTGTTCTGGTTAGTTGGAAGTACAAAGTGGAGTCCCGCAAAGATCGGTTTTAGGACCACTTCTTTTTTCTTTTCATATATTTCATCTCATAAAATTTTAATAATTGTAGCTATCACTTCATACTGAGGATCTTAAGATGTATAAACATTGTAAAGTTTCCGATATAGATGAATGCGTGATTCTTATAAATAATAAAGATGTTATTTCACTGTTTGGTCACGCGACATGGTCTCCAGGTTAATGAGGGGAAATCACAGAACGTGTAAAACAGTAGAACCGGCACCAATGGTCGGGCGGGGTGGAGTGATGGGGTCGCCGGAATACTACCCCCCCAAGCAGGTTCCTACGTCATTTTGACGTCAGAGATCGGGGGGGCAGTTTTCCAGTCACGCACACTCAAGTTTCGATATAATTAGAATAAAAAAAAACTAGAGGACTAACCTAAACTGTTTAGTCACAGTATGTTCCCGATAACAGTATAATTGTAGGAACCTGCCTTGGGGGGGGGGGGGG
>JAGFPH010014259.1:0-10922 GCA_018207615.1 Philaenus spumarius | reverse complement strand
AGTATTCCAGTCGCGGACACGGGTCCCATATTGGTTAGTTGGCAGATTTCGTGACGTCACGTTTCACCTGGGGGGGTAGTTTTCCGGGGGGTAGTATTCCGCATCCCCGAGTGATGTGAGTCAAACCTCCTAGCTGTTCCCCCACTCTTCCTCCCTCTCAGTTCCTTCGCAAGTTGAACTTAGTTATTTTTTTTTCAAATGAAGCTTACAAGGACTGAAGCCCAAATAGTTGCCAGTTAGACCTACTTAATGCAATTACGTTAATAATTGTTTTAATGAATTCTGCACCGATGTTGTGAAACGAATTAATATTCGGACAGTGAACAAAATAAATAAAACACGTTTATTAAGATTTTTATATTATCTTTATTTCATAGTGAACCAAGGTTTCAACAATAACAGTGTTGAAAATAAGTTATTTAAACCATGGTCCACCGTGTGAAAGTTTAAGTGAAATAAATATTAGAAACGTAACAATTTAGTTTTATTAATTTTGTTTTACTTCATTGTCCAAATGTTTATAAGTAGTTAACATTACGTAATCCGTAGGAGGGTAAGTTTCATAAAAAAATTACTTTTTTGAAATTGTATTTATGTTTATATATTATATTTAGGTATCTAAGTACATAGACAAAAAAATGATTGTCCTTGGAACAATACTAATTGGTTGTTTCTCGACCTTATTTAATTTTTGAGGATTTGATCGTTGATTTCATCTATGTGATGAAATATCCTTATTTTAAAATAATATGCCTCTATGCTTTTTAAAAGTAATGGATAGTGAGCTTCTTGTTCTAAAAAGTAATCTTTTGAAGAAAAACCTTTCCCCACACACTCCTTCAAAAGCAAACTTATCTAAAAATTCAAAGTTCGTTTTGTTATTTGTTTTCTTTCTTTTCGTAAAATTTTCTCACACAATATGCAAATAGAAGTCGGGTCTTTTCCTATATTGTTGATTTTAATAATTTCCTTCTGATCAACGAATAACTTGTTTTAGATAAATTTCGATAGACTGTTTGCATATTCTTCTGAAATAAAGCTTTTCTTGTAGCTTTGAAATGATTGTGCTTAGGACAAAATTTATTTTTTTTATGCATATTGCATTTTTGACTTAAAATTTTTATTCGTTTTTTTAGCCAGTAAATTGCGGATACAACTTAAAGATTTATCAGTATTTACCAGCTGGGATTTTGAAGCTAGTTGGTCGTTCAAATCATTGACTACTTTGTTTTGATTTTGTATCATTGATTTAAGTCTTTTTTTGGAAGGAGACCGTGTATTTTTCAAGTGAGGAGCACATCGTTGTATTGGCCTACGCTCCTAAAAAAAGAAATAAAAAAGTAAGATAAACAAACAACTAAAAGCATTAAAAAGCTGAAAATTATTTCACAATGGAAATAATAAACCGAAATGAATTATAATTTCACAAACAATAGTAATGATTAACTGAATAATAATGTATGTACCTGAATTTCGGTTTTTGGGGGTGTTTAGGAAGATTTTCAAACCTGGAAGGAATTACACCTGTTTTTAGTTTATTGCAAAAAGGAGATATGTCAAAATCTTCTTCTCTAAAATGCTTAGAACACAGCCGGCTGCGATTACCAGGTTCACAATTTTCTCTTCTAATAACTCGACCTGCTTTTTACGCAACTCCTTATCAGTTGGCAACCTAACATAAGTTAAACAGGGGAAGCGAGTGTATTTAGGAGATTAAAGCGTACCATCGAATAAAAGTTCGCCAATACTAAATCGAAAAGAGTACTAGTGAATGTAATAATATTATTTAAAATGCTTAATGATGAAAAGTTATCGAAGGGCTGACTGTTTTATCCGCTTCTCTCACGCTGCAACCGAAGGCCACACTACAAGGCATTATAACATAAAAAAGAAACTTCAATATTAACAGAGACTAAACAAGGAGTAACATAAACACACGTGGAGAGTTCTGATGTATAGTCGGCCGTGATACAGACGGTTACCTGTATCACATAATGAATAGCTTATATGCAGATATGCACATGACATAATAATTACTGCTGACATAAAATATTAAAAAAAAACTGCTTTATAGAAATTTTTCTTCTTTATGCCTTAGGGAATAGTTAATTTAATAGTTGAATTTAAACAATTGAACTATTTAAATTTAAATTGATACTGAGCAATTTAATTTAGTCTAGAAGTTTAACTTAAAATTATGTTTTATTTTTGTCATCAATAATTTTATTACTCTAGGTTTAAATTTGATTATAATTATTTGTATATTATATATTTATTTATATCTAATTATTCTGACAATTTTAAGTGCATTTTGCTAGTAAAGATTTTTTTAAACATTTTAACTACAGCTGCAGAAGAAATTACTTGAGGATCTTGGTAACTTTTTAACATAAAGTAATCTGGCTTGCAACTCTTACATTAAATAAATAATATTTTTTATTGTTTATTTTAATTTGAAGCTGATTACTTAAAATTTGTTGTTTTTAAATTTTGAGTTATCAATAATTACCGGTACTCTAAGTTTAAATCTTATTATTACTTATATATTATACATTTATTTATTTATATCTCATCATTCTGAAAATGTTTGTTTTAATGTATTTTGTTAGTAAAGGTGTTTCTTGGAATATTCAAGTAACGCTGCAGACAATATTAGCCTACTTGATAATCTTGGTAACATTTCATAAAATAATCTCGTCTGCAACGTAACATTAAATAAATAAAATACCTTGCTAAACATATAATTTAGGTAATTATGTGTATTGTATAATTTTTTAAAGAAATTCATGGAATGCCTCTTCGAGAAAATTAGCATTGAATATGCGTCAAAGGGCGAAAATCTCGCGGAATTATATACCTTCTTTAAAAACGTGTACTGAGCAAAATAATTGCCCAATATTCACCAAACTTGCTAAACATATAATTTAGGTATTGTATAACTTTTTAAAGAAATTCATGGAATGCCTCTTCGAGAAAATTAGCCTTGAATATGCACCAAAATGCGAAAATCTCGCGGAATTAAATACTTCCTTTAAAACACTTGTACTGAAAAAAATAATTGCTCAATATTAACCAAATTCGCTAAACAACTTAGGTGATTGTGTGTGTTTTGTATATTTTTTTAAAGAAATTCGTGGAATACCTCTTCGAGAAAATTAGCCTTAAATATGCGTCAAAAGGCGAAAATCTCGCGGAATTATATACCTTCTTTAAACACTTGTACTGAACAAAATAATTACTCAATATTAAACAAATTTGGTAAACATATAATTTAGGTGGTTGTGTGTATTGCATAATTTTTTAAAGAATTATCATCTGCAACGTTATATCAAATAACATGTGAGAGCCTTGGCGAACCGTGCTTACACGGCGTGTCATGGTACCAGAGTGACGTCACATAGGAGGGGGGCAAGAGGAAGGTTGGAACAGTCGGCGAGCGTCAACATCAAAGAAGTGGACCAGCCTTTGTATTCTAGATTCTTGCGCCGGGCCTGCCGGTGGCAAACTAATGGAGGGGGCGTTGAGTTCCGAGAAGTCAGGTATCACGGCCGAGCGGACAGTCTATAACGTGGAAGGTGTAGGTTAAGTGTGTTAAACTGCGGAAGGATGTGTTTAGTGAGGGCCTAGGAGTGGGGGTTATAGAGAGGGAGTCGACTCGCACCATCTTACCCTGCGCCGCTTCTATTCTATTCAATACTCTGTGGGGAAAACGCAGGCGATTATTATAATCGGCTACGCGAGTTTGTTAAATAATATTGATTTTCGATCAGTGTTTAAATATAATGGATAGTAATAGTAATTTAGAACTTAAGAAGGAAGTAAAAAATATTGGTATTTTATTTAACAGAACGTTGTCAAATCATGTAGATCTTGTATTCATCGAGTGGACTGAAGTTTGTGGTTATTTTTAGTTTTAATATTAGAATGTAAAGGTAATTTTAAGTTTTTATTTTCTTTTTTTTTTCTTTACTGTCTACTTTTATAGTTGTATTGCGTTCATAGTTTTGTTTAGCTAATTATTTTCATATATGTTGCCTAAGTCTTGTTTGTTTATTTTTATTCCTTTGTACGTGTATTTGAATTCATTTTGTAGAAATTGTAAACATTTAAATATTTTGTTGAGTGGTACAGTTGAAGTGGCTTTATTACCCTCGACTGCGCCCAAATAAAGGCAATCAACCAATCACTGTAATGTTAGGATAACTAATTATTATTTAATAATAAATAAAGATTTTGTAAAAATGTAAATTTCTGGTTCAGTAAATTAGTTATTAAAGTACAAGTATTTCTAACAAACCACAAATGTTATTTTTGTAAAAAATTATATACGTTTACACTTCTACCGTCCGTCCTACTGACAGGGCCGCTTTTTCTGAAATTAAAATCAAACAAGAGCAAACCTTCAGCTTTCTGTTTAAAGTGCGTGTTTTATTCTACACACATCGGTTGCCATTGGTGAATTATATTTGATTGCATCTTTCAATAAACTTATTTGTAAATGATGGTCATCTATTGTTGGTTTTGTTTCTTTAACCTAATTTCATTTACAGTTTTCAGACCTTTTCTACATCAATAAATAGAGCGCTCGCGTCAATATTTTGACGTGACCCAGTTTTCAAACACAATCCCTCGCCAAGCATAACACACTTTCTCTTTCATAATTTTATTCTTGATGTTGACTCTGTGCGCTCGCCCACCTGTGCTTCGGTGGATGTTTAGCAAGCACTTTTCCAGGAAACAGTTTTTTTTATACGGTAGACGCCGATTATCCGGATTAATTTTTACAATAGCCGATTTGGATAATAAAATATGCTTACAGTTACAAACTGCTTAAAAAAATGATTTTTCGTCACACTCTATTGAAATTAATAATTTTCAATTATAGCTGTGAATATTGAAAGTGATATTTTTCCGGGTCTAGTCCGGGAAAGACAACTGGAGATTTTTCGCGTACTGCTATGTAGCTTTGCATTCTAATACCAGTTGCGCTAGTAGCATGTTGCTTCTATCAGTAATAGTTGTGTATGTGAAATAAGCTTTTCTTAATAATTTAACTAGCAGTATAAACGTAAAAACAATGCAAACACATTTTTTGCGTCCTGTCAAATCTTTATCTATATCGTTATCCCAAACCTCTGATATTTTAACCACTTGGTAGTAGCGTTATAACAGCTTTTCGAATTGCTTTTATGTATATACAATATAGAAAAATACCCTTTTACAGTAGTCAGAGCAATTCTTTTTATTTTGTAGATACACTACAGCGCTGTTTCGCCGTTCACAGCCGGCTTCGTCAGGTGTAGGGACTCAACACTTAAATAAAACACATAACAACACTGGACACTCACGATAACACGACACAAAAAACATAATAAAATTTATCGGAGCTCTTCGTCAAATGTCGTACAAATTTTGCACTGGCGTGGCCACGGCATAGTTTCTGTGCTTCCGAACGGGGACTGAAGTGAAGGTGGATTGTGACTTGTTAACAGGTCAGCTGTGTTTGTTTAAAGATTAGATATTACGTCATAAATGGAATTAGCTGCAAAATTCAACTTATGATTGAGGAGTTTGCTGGGGTTTTCCTTCTGGGAAGTGAAAATACTATATTCTTCCAATATGTTGAGACGATGGCCTTTCATCTCATTATGGATAATGGTTAGGTTGGTGTTGATATCTGTGTAGGTTTGGTTAGTGTCAATCAAGTGTGTCAATCACCTGCCCTAAAAACAAAAATTTTTCTCGCAATGCAACTTTTTGATGTCACGAATTAAAAAGTAGTACCAGGAGACCGAGCTAAAGCTCGATTATAAGCAGGGCAATGATTTCAATAATAAATATTGGATTATTGAGTTTTGAGGTTAGGCCTATAACATTAAACAACTAAATAAAGGGTATATACAACATTAGGCTTACCTGTAATAAAAATACAGTTTAAAGGATTAACCATAATCTCAACGCTATGCCTCAGAAATAAGTCAGGCCTAAATTAAAGTTTAATATTTTAATATCGTTTTAGGCCTAGGGCCTAGTTCGCTCACGTCAATAACTATTATTGCAAATTTCCGTGAACATCGTTTAGGTTAGGCCTATAACATTTAAAGAACTAAATAAAGGGTATGTTTATTTAGCAGAAGTATTCGTTGCCATGGTAACTATAAATAGATACAACATTAGGCTTACCTCTAATAAAATATACAGTTTAAAAGAAAGCAGATGATTATTGTAATGGCATTGAAAACATTTGCATCAGCTGTGCTTTGTATTGTTTAAAATGGACAAATTTCACTTTTTAATTTAATAAAAAGACGTAGAAAACGAATTTTCCCAGACTGGTGACCATTTCCAATCGATTTCTCGTGGCCAAAAGCCCCATATAAAATGAAAAAATGAAAAATCCTTAGACGGAGATTCCAGATCCATTTAGCAGACAAACAATTATCTCTCGCTTTAGAAGATAAGATAAAAAAGTTTGGTCTTTATTCGATTTTTAAAGTGCCAAACCATTTTTATTTTCAAATAAAAATTGTGAACACACCATTAGCGTCCCACACTATTAAACTGTAAGTTTGTAAAATTTTTTAGATTTTCGAGCATTTTCAGCTATTGAAATCACGGTGTAAATGAATAGGGCGCACTGAAAATTTCATTCCTCTCTCCTCAGACGTTTCTATCCTCAGACAAGATGGCCGACCTAGCTTCAATTCCCGCAATGTACAGGCTTGTGGCATAACCAGTATATTTAATTCTGTGGTCGCTGATTTGTCCCAGCCTAACACTTCCTCAGAAAGGTCACTCGTTTAGTTAGTTTAGTCGAAATCGGTCGCAATTTATAAAAAGAAAAAAAGGCTTGCTGATAGACCTAATAAGATAAAAATCAGTAAAAAAATGAAAAGGTTCGAAAAACTAGTTTTGTAATAAAAACACTGGCAATTGTGTAAAACTTAGTACATTTCCGTGTGAATCCATTTAGAGATATTGTTGAATATAATAATGTAATTGGAATTGACTTGTTTTAAATGAGCATTAAAATAATAAGGTTTGGGGAAGCGAAATGCTGATCAAGTTTAATAATACCTGAAGATGGCGTTTTAGTCGAAACAGGTCGTGATTTATAAAAAGAAAATTAAAAATTATTGTTAACGGATAAAGGATATAAAAATAATGAAAATGTAGTCCAACAACTAGTTTTGTTTATCTAGAATGATTGCTATTTTTACAATCTGTGAATATAAACCCAAAGATATTATCAAATAGCATATAGGTCGGTGTTTGTTACGACTACACGTGACAAATACATGTACCCAAAGTGGTCATACGTGGCAATTGATACAATTAAAAACAATACAAAGCAATGGCTTCCTAGTTACAGTTTAATAGATGACCTCACCTTAGCGGTTGGTCATTACACAAGCAAATGCTGTGAAGTTAAGCGACGAACCGTGACCGCACATGTATAAAGGCTTTGGCTATTCGTTAGATTTAAAAGAGGCGTTGTTAATGTATAACTTATTGAAGTTCATTTTGGTAAATGAACCGTGGCTAAGTACAATGCCAAACTTTACTGCCAGAAGTAGAGCGACACAATGAACAAGTATCTGGACAGTGCCTGTAGTATATTTAAGAACTTTAAAGGTAAATTACTTAATACAAAAACCGGGTTGCAATACAGATTGTGTGTAAAATTAGTAGGCACAATGTTTATATGCTAACTGTCCAGCCAATATGTAATCAATACATTTTTCTGCGCGTCTGCGGGGAAAAAATAAATTGGTTTATTATGAACACAGCAATATTAAACTAAGTGTTTACATTTTGTGTTACACAATTATTATATTGTCAACATGTTACCCTCCAATACCAACAACACATTCCATGCACCTAAACATTGCAGTTACCATGGTGTTACATTGGTCAGGGGTAACATCTCCAAGAACAGATTCTATGTTTTGACGGAGCTGTTGCGGGCTTCTTAGGACCAGTGTAAAGTACTTTTCTTTTAACAGTTGCCATAGATACACGCCACGCAGCGTGAGGTCAGGACTTCGGTAAGGATAGGGAGATTATGTTCCTCAGTATACAAGTCCTCCTGGGAAAAGTTCCTCCAACAGCTTTTGGTTACCATGACTCTATTGGGAGTGTTTTCAATACACAATGCATTGCGTGCTTCGCACGCCAACCCCCGTATTGGGAGTGTTTTCAATACACAATGCATTGCGTGTTTTGACTGTCAAATTTGTTTACCGACTTCTGTTCACATTTTCGGCGATTCGTCTCCGGCCCACCTACCACATCCCGCTGATCAAGTATATTCCCGGTCTAAAGTGGCGTCTCACTAAAGTTTAAATTGCCAATGTTCTCATCAATGAAAAAGAAACTGCTTCTTGTATACCAAATTATAATTATTCAAACTTACAAATATTATTTTTGGGACACAACTCCAGTTTATCAAGGCCGTAGCCAGGAAAACTTCGGGGAGAGGGGGGGGGGGGGGGGGGGTCAGGTCAGGACACGTTCACTGCTAAGGACGCACATATGGGCTTGACACTGAACACTATGAAAAGCGGCCGACGCACAGTTCATTGCCTGCTTCGCACGCCAACCCCATATTGGGAGTATTTTCAATACACAGAGCATTTGCTTTAAAATATTAGTGATTATTATGTAGAAAGGTTCAAAAATAAAAATTAAAGTAATTTCTACTCATTTAGGCTATAAATATAAAAAATAAAAGGTCAGCTCCTAGCATAGGAAATACGAAATTTGCTTAGCAGTGAACGTGTTAAACACCAATTTCCATGCTTAAAAAATGTTGATATAGTTACCCATGTAAAATATTATAGGATGTAAGGATGATGAATGATTTTGTTTTGTTAGAGTAAAGTATTTTTGTTGAACCTTCGTAGTTTTCTTATTTAATAGATCAGATCAAGCTCACAAGGGAGTAAGGCTGTAACCTACTGCATCCATGTGTATTGTACGTTGTAGTTTAATCAAGTAAATCTAAATATCAGTATGCATGCAATGCACAATGATGTAAAATATGTTGCTGGATCCTCTGTTGTGCTGTCTATTGTATAATTTAATTTGCACTTTTCAAACCTAGTATTAATTTTTACTACGGAATTTCGGGGATGGGGGGTTTGACCTCCTTTGGTTGCCACAACCCACATGCGCAGATGCTCCATCTTGCTGGAATATCTGTTTCTCACTTTCGAGACCATGAAGGTCACAAAACAACTGCAAATCAGATTGAAAACTATAAATCTCTTTTTCTCTGTACATGGCTGCAGTAATTGTGATTGCCTGCCTATTAGCTTCTTCAATAAAGTATGAACCTTATTTCGAAACTGCAGCCCACCCTGTCCGTTTTTCTGAATGGGCATATTCATCTGGTTTCTCTCAACTCCAAAAAACGCGTATTTTGTCTGTTAACATGACCACTAAGCAAAACATGGGCATTCATCTGACCACCACCAAGTGTCCAAGTAATCTGGATTGTCAAAAAGATTAGTTAACACTCGGCTACAGTAACGTACGCGTTGAGGGAAATCATGAAGTTTCATTGCATGAACGATCTGTAATCTGTAAGAGCATGCACCAATGTCTTTAATCATGCGGCGCATACTTTATGAATGAATGAGTAGCTCTTTAGACATGCGCCGGATGCTCTTAACACTTTGTCAAACGCCCGACCATAATTTGCATGCTACGCGATCTTCCAGAACGCCCTAGATTCTTAACCGACCTTGTGGTTCTAGTCATCGAACCCAACTTAAGATGGTTTTGTTTGGAGGTCTCTGTTTTTGATAATTTTTGTTAACAAATTCACCTTTGTCAAGGATGGCCCACCACTCCGACCTTCACCGTAACCACGGAAGTAATGTTCCACACAAAAACCACGTTCTTCTTCACTAGATTGCGGCATTTTTCTCTAAAAAATATACAACTATACAATACAGTTCCTTATTTGAATGCGACAACAATAATGGTTTCAATAAAGTACCAAATGTAAACAAAAATCAGTTGCTAAACGCTAATAATATAATTAAGTTACCTTTTTTGCCCCACCCTAATACATGTAAGCGTGGTTTGTCCGTTAGTGCCGCTATAACTTCTTCCCCCCCATGGGTTATATGCTATGGTAGCCCTCCCCTCTCCCCATCCATGGAGAAAGATTCAGTTTGTAACTGCAGGGGTTGGGTTTGGAGATGTAGGTGTCGAAAGAGTATCGCATCAATGTACTTACTATGGGAAGTCGGTGAAGCAGCTGGGAATCGGGTGGCGGGACTGGCCAGAATGTTCTAGAAGCTTCGGGATGTTCTCAGAAGGTTCGAGAACGTTCTAGAAGGTTCGAGGACATTCTAGAATGTTTCAGAAGGTTTCATAACGTTCTAGAATGTGCCAGAAGGTTCGACAACGTTCTAGACTGTGCTGGAAGGTTCGAGAACGTTCTAGAATGTGCCAGAAGGTCCGAGAATGTTCTAGAATGTGCCAGAAGGTTCGCGAACGTTGTAGAATGTGCCAGAAGATTCGAGAACGTTCTAGAAGATCCCAGAAGGTACGAGAACGTTCTAGAATGTGCCAAAAGATTCGAGAACGTTCTAGAATGTGCCAGAAGATTCGAGAACGTTCTAGAAGATTCCAGAAGGGTCGATAACGTTCTAGAATGTGCCAAAAGATTCGATAACGCTCTAGAATGTACCAGAAGTTTCGCGAAAGTTCTAGAAAAGTGTCAGAAGGTTCGAGAATGTTTTAGAATGTGCCAGAAGGTTCTAAGACGTTCTAGAATGCGCCAGAAGTTTCAAGAACGTTCTAGAATGTGCCAGAAGGTTCGAGAACGTTCTAGAATGTGCCAGAAGGTTCTAGAATGTACCAGAAGGTTCGCGAACGTTCTAGAATGTGTCAGAAGGTTCGAGAAC
>JAGFPH010014258.1:9111-22279 GCA_018207615.1 Philaenus spumarius | reverse complement strand
ATAATGAATTAAAAGACTGATTCCTCTTGTGTAATATACATATGTATAATTCTATATTTACATTAGCCAGATATTGTTAATAAAAACCTATAAAGCTTATTTTCTGTCTAAATTATTTCCCCTTGTTGACAAGTGAGAGTCAACACTTCCTACCAATAAAATAACATATTACTAGGGGCTCTGCCCCTGGACGCTCCGCGTCCCAACCCCGGCTCGGCCTTCGGCCTCAGATGGCTGCTTCGCTTCGCTCGCAGGTGGAAAATTCGATAAAGAATCTCGTTAATCTTTTGCTCGTTTGTACATAGGTGACCGAGCATAAATTAGCTGTTTTATTTGGCAGCTGACTCAAACTCATTAAACATTATCTCCATAAGATTAACATGGGAAATTTGAAGGATTGTATACCGGGGCTCCTTCTCGGGTGAATAGCGGCTGAACGGATGATAATATATAAGACTTGACATATCTGTGAATGATTATGTTCAGTTTTTGATCCAAATTAGCTGTTTTATATATAATAGGTTTGTAACAACCAATGTTTGAATTGAATTAAAATATAGTTAGCATTTTTCGTTGATTTTTGTTTGTGTTTGTTTTTAGTTTGTCAATGTAACCTCAAAAAGGTAATACTACATTTGATACTGATTTGATCCAAATCAGTTGTTGATCAAAATCAGCTGTTTTAAGCTTTTCATACGAACAGCTGTTTTTGTGTCCTTGATAAAATCAAAAGAAATATTTCTTCTTCTTCCTTAAGATTGACCTTCCATAAGATTAACATTGAAACTTTGAGGGCCACTGGGGCGTAGCCCTAATGTCCTAGGACTTCGGTAAATGCTTGATGACATATCTACAGGTAATAAGACACATTTTAAAACAAAAATCATCAAAATCGGTCCATTAGGAGAGGCTGGGCGATTGGAAATAGGTTTTGACCAAATTCTTTTAATATATATAGATACAAGTAATTATTTATTTTAATATAGGCCTTTATGTAAATATGTATAATAAGAGGTTTAAAAAGTTATTTAGAAGAGTGGTATTCAAATTAATTTCCATTAATTAGGTTTATTAGCCTTTAACTGGATAAAAGCCCGGGCGCTTATGGATTTTGGGCGTTTATTTGGGCATATGCTCTGGGCATTTGCCCCGACATTTAAACTCCCGGGCGTTTTACATCACTACCCTACACTGATCCAAGTGCCAGAGTATACGATAATACGTTTTCTTCGCTGCGAGTTGCCGTTCCACGGAGTTTGGAGAGATAAGCGAGTAGAGGGCGGAGCAATAACTAAATACACCGCAGAAGAGAGATTGAATACCGCACCAAGGATTCAATTCCGTCAGCAATTCTACATTTTACCAAAATTACAAAATGTACAACGACGTATACTCATTATACTGAACTAACAATCTGACTGTCTAATAAGAATATCCCATGGTGGAAATAAGAATTGGTGGGGGGCAATGACAGGTAGCGGCTTCCATACACGCAGTTACTTTACAAATCATAAATGGAAAATATATTTTCACCGCTTTTTAACAACAGTTTGAATTCATTATAATATTCATGTGTCTCCAACACCACTGGTTTACAAAACATGTTTGCTGCATTACTCTAAGAATAATTAGAGGAGAGGGGATGGGTTATAGCAATGTGTCCGGAATTAGCTTGGATATTATACCAGGTGTCGTACAGAATTTGAACTATAGGAAAAACATGGTGTACTATATTTCTCCATAAAAGTGGAAGACCGTACTATTGTGTTGCATCAGCCGTGTTGTGTGAAGTGGCAGCCATCAGTACAATGTCGTCTGAGACAGCTCAACTTGATCTGAATATTTAATCCGTAAAATATCACCCACTCTCAATGGGTATCATCGGAAAGGAAATGTACTAAAATTTAGTTTTTGTACAAATATGACTTAAAACGTATATTTATGTAAAAATGCAGACGTCTAAATCAGCTGACGCTGAGCGAGAACGCACTACGAAATTACTCAAATTCGTCACTTTTAAAGGCGCATAACGTTTGTAAGACTCGTTTTGAGAAGTATATAATAACAGCATTGGATTCCTCCAAATTGCAGTGCTCTACCACTGCCTTTAAGTTATTCATCATGCTTATGGTTTCTTAGATATGATTTTTTTAACCCTTGTAATTGGACAGTTTTCAACCAATGAGAAAGCTCATTTTACAATCGATATATCTGTATAATGATATTTATATCGTTTTGAAGAGAAACTCTGAATTTTCTTTTGTTGTTTCATATAATTGATTTGCATTGCATAAGTTGATATGTTCTGACGATTTCAAGATTCAGGTACCCCATTGTCGAAGTAGCGGTCTTGTATTAGACACATAAAAACTGTTTTTTAACATTTTTGAAATTTACATATCATTTTACACACTTCTACATTAAATTAGATTACAAAACTGTTGTACTTAAAAATTTTTTAACGTTTTGATATTTTTATATGGGCATACAGTTGGATTTTTGTTTCCGTTACTGGAAATTTTTGCTTCCTGAGCTATACATTTTTGAAATGTTACATTAAAAAATAATTCTATATTTGGCGAATTAAAAAAAAATTCGCTTTACAATGGACCGCTATTCTGATAAAATTGCAATGCTACTTCTAGGGTTAATGTTAAGTACATGCAGTTGAAATTATTGTTATTACAGACAAAAACTATTAGAAAAATAATGTATGTATGAATAAAAAAAGTTTTGACTTTATTTTAAGGCGTACTCAAAGGGAAAATTGGTTGATTCGTACAGCTTAGTTAAGGAAATCTAGAATTCAAATCAGTTGATGTGCACTTCTAGCTAAAGGTTGGAATAACCAAATTTACTTTTACATACTTTTTCTATAATTACTATTAATGAAATTATCATTACAAAATAATAGGCATACAAAACAAAGCCTGAAGTAAACAAAGAAATAAAAGTTTATCAAAATGTAAACATAACACAATATAATCGTATAAGAGAAGTTCAAATGATTCACCATTTCATTCCTGACAATAGTGCAACTTGTATATATAATTACAAGACAGAACGAATCATTTGGAAAAGTAGAAGCATAGAATTTTCCCGGAATCCCGACCAAATAATGGCGGGAAGTATAATAATGATTTCTACGAATCAAACTGCGTAAATCATTAACTGTCAAAGTGAAGGCGGCAGTCACCAGAATCGTCTCCGTCCCCTGATACACGTGCTGACTTAACCAGATCTCTTCTTCCTTGGATTATAGCAGTTCTTGTAAATATAAGAATTGGATCACTAAGCCACACCATTGAAAACCGTATCCCTGTATATAGTAGTCATATTTCCCACGTAACGTTATAACGCCTTAAACACTGAACTGTCGTTTACAATGAATAGTGTTTATTGAAGATTTTCTGTGGTATTGAACGCTTTTTCAAAACTTAGAACGTCTTTGGAAAAAAAGAAAGTGGAAACTGTCATCAATATAAATCTTTGGTTGTATTGGTTTAATCTGAAATTTGATCATAATTTTTATCTTGCCAAATTTAAAATTTAAATCTAAAAAATAACAAGATAAATTTGATAACACTTCGGATTAAACCAATATAACCAACGATTAACATTCATGACAGTTTTCACTTTTGTACTGGACCAACAATAAGGTTTCTTGAAAATCCATTAAAAAGGCTTATTTCATTATAATTTTAATGTCTGTTGTTAAAGTTTTGTTAGGCCTATACTGAACCAACACACGTTTCTTTAATGCATTAACATTCATTACCATAGTAGGCAAGTTAGCAAATTTAGATATTAAAAAAAATAAGCTATGACCATTTAAGAGGTGCATATCATCAAGCACACTAATTTAACACAACTTACAAATTAGGAGGTGCAATGTCCATTTCAAGGGTAACGTGACGCGACTATATCAAAGCCCACTAAAGAATACTGTTGAGGGACGGGCTTGTGCACACCGAGACCTTGAAAGCTCCAATCGCCGTAGTGCGACGTTGTCACGTCCTCCCCACGCTTCTAACTGACTGCGGCTGACTCAACGCATTTATAATTTTTCAAACTGTGCGATCAAGCCTCGAGCGGTAAATACCAGGAGTGTTCGAGGCTAATAGATATGGCAACGCTGCGCGCCCATCCTATTGGCCGTCTCGCAACGGTATTCTTTAGTGGGCTTTGATATAAACCCGTTGAGTTTTTATTGAGTTTTAGCCTTTGAATTTATCACTGCTATTTTTTCAAATAACCGAGTCCACTAATTTAATACAACTTACAAAAATTAGGAAGTGCAATGTCCATTTCATCGGTAGCGTGACGTGACTAAACCTATAAAGCTATTGAGTTAAAGCCATTGAATTTATTTATTTGAAATAAATAAATAGGTGACTGCTTTTTTATTTCGTCGATTTCTTCTGGTTTTACCATCAACTGTTAAACTTCGGTTTGATATTAGTACGTGTGTAAAACCATTAAGAAAAAGAAATCATCGACAAAAAAAAAACGCAAATTGTTTTACATTAGCGTTCTTACTTTATGACGCATATCGCGACAAAAAGTGCGCTTAAAGAAGTTTTCACTTCAATAAAACTCTTGTTTAGACTTTCCAATATACAAAGAGAAAACACAGTTGACACGCAACGATCAATTCAAAAACTGTTAACAAATTTCGATCATCACTTTGACTTATGCATTAAACATTACTATATATTTAACATAGGACAATGGTATCATCCCTTTTCAAAACCGGATCAAGCAGTAAATGCAAAATAAAACCTTTTTTTGTAACTGCAATTTGGGTTACCTTACTTTTAATGGCCTTTGAACAAAAGTTAAAAGTAAATGCAAACTATAAATGGAAAAAGTATTGGAAAACAAATTATCTAAGAACATTTTAGCGACAGGATGTGTATAAATCAAGACAATTGATCAAGACAAAGTGAAAGCGGTTTCTCTTTAAGAGTATTTGTTGTATTCCCAAATAAGTTACTTGCAACCCTTGGAAGAGTTATTTTGTTTTATTTCTATGTTTTATAATACGATCACCCACTATTCCATCATGTTTTTGTATTCTAACACTCTCATTGTACAAGTACCAAGTCACAAATAGATATAACAAATTTTACCTTGTATACGTCGCAGGCGATATAAAGTAGACGTCTACCCGAATTACATGTCACAGTTTTGTGTTTTGTGTTGTCAGTTAAATGTTTTTATGTATATGTAATGTGAACTTTTTAATGTTTTAACATCTGATGATGAAACATATGTTCCGAAACGCGTCATAGACATACGCTAAACGAAGTCACACGACAGATACAAGGTAAAATTAGTTATGTCTAACACCCTTTTTTATTTAAAAAAATTTCATTTTTTGGTATTTAAAAAATAATTTTAGGAGTTGTTAGTACCTACATTAACATAATTAACTAGAAATGACTGTAGTTGACCGGTTGACAATTTTCCGTTCTACCCATTGATAAAAGGTCTAAATTACATAGTCTAGGATATATGAAAGTAGTGCTAAAAGAAATGTATGTACAGAGTGTCCATTTTATCTGGGCCTCCATTGGGATATCCAAAAGTACAAGATGTACAGCAAACTTTAAATGGGGACTTCACCTACTTTTTAGTAACCATTAAAAACATAAGGATACCTATAAGAGAAGACTGCTTTCTGTCCAGAGGACCGCTGCGTTGAGGATAGTGGCAGCTTACACCACCGTGTCGGAAAGTGCAGTCTTAGTCCTTGCAGGAACACCGCCTATCGATCTCTTAGCTCAAGAAAGGAGGGATATATACTTTGGACTTAGGGAGGACCGGAGGTCAGAAGAGGATAATAACGTTATAGCCCGAGTAAAGAAAGAAGCTAGAGCAAGGCTTATACAGAAATGGATGAAGAACAGTCTGGTAGATGGACCCACACGATAGTGAAGGATTTAGAGAGCTGGCTTGGTAGAGGTCATGGAGAGATGAGTTTCTACTAAAAGCAGGCCTTCACGGGTCATGGGTGCTTTAGACACTATCTAAAGAGGTTCCACAGAGCAGAAGTCAGTACCTGTCTAAGCTGCGGGTCCGATAGAGATGATGTTTGTCACACACTGTTTGACTGCAAGGCAAGGGATGTTCAGAAAAAAAGTCTCCGAGAACAGACAGGGGTGAACATTACACCCGACAATATGGTGGTGCAAATGCTGGAAGACAAATACAAATGGAAGTGTATTGAGGAATATTTGATACAAGTATTAAAAATCAAGGAAGAGCAGTTAAGATAACTGTATAAGTGTCCGTGCTTCCCAGAGAAGTTATTCCTGGGTAGTCTTTATCGAACATCAGTAAACGGACAAGAGGAGAGGTGGGTTTTAGTGGGTAGTACCTCAGTACGTGGAGCCTTCTGGCGTGTCGAGGGGAGTCCCACACTCTGTGCGAAAAGCATTTCCCTCCTCGTAAAAAAAAACCCATTAAAAACATGAACTTGAAATTTCAAAAATTTGCAGCCATTTTCCAGTATGGCGGAAATCTTTCGAATTTCTTATGGAACAACCTATATTTTATAATGATTTAGGATTTTACAAGTTATTTTGAGCCGTCTTTGTTCTTGAAGTTTTTTTGATAAGACAAACCGTTTAAAAGTTAGAGGAGTATACAGTTTTTAAAAACCCTAACTGAGGGCAAGATATTTTGGTATGGAAACATTTTGAACCAATGAAAACGCTGTTAACACTAATAAAGCATTTTTTAGACAAACAAATAACGTTTTTAAATCAACAAATACGGTGTTTGTTAATTTGCATTAGCACGTGTTTATTTTCATTCATCACCATAACAACAGGCTTAGCAAATTTAAAACTAATTTATTATGCTTCACAACCAACAGCTTTTTTTAGGTTAGGTTGACAAAATGAAAGCAAACACAATAAACGGAACCAGATAATTGCCACATAATTTCTCCCAGTTGAAACTTTATACCTTCCCAAGAGTAGCATATGAGGTGGTTATTTAGAATTGCAAAAGTAGGACATATCATGGACAATATTAGATGCATGTAACACACATCCATATTATACTATTATATTATTATTATTTAAACTATTCGATCGATTTCGAACAAATTTGCACGAAATATGTCAATTAGATGCACGAAAAAAGGTTTTGAAAATTTTTGCAAAACAAAACCCTTTTTGGCCAAAACCCCCAAAAATCAGTTATTATTATTACCTAAACGAGAATTTTTAGAAAGATGCGGTTTTCTGCCTATGGTAGGATACATTAAGGGCTACAAATAAGCCAAATTTTATCAAAATCGTTAGATCCGTTTCTGAGAAATTTAGATTTTTCTCATTTTTTTGCCATTTTTGGGGGGTAAAACCCCTTAAAATCAAAAATTTGAAAAAATGAAAAAAAACGCCTGGAGATATTCTAGAACTACACCTACATACCAAATTTCATCAAAATCGGACGGTTGGTATGGTCTCCAGCTCCGTACACATCCTTACAGACATCACCAAAAAAACACTTTTTTGGGTTCAGGGAGCACCAAAACAAAAAATTCCACTAAAAATATTTTTGGGCTCAGGGAGCACCAACACAGATAATTCCACTAAACATTTTTTGGGGGTTCAGGGAGCACCAAAACAGATAATTCCACTAAAAATTAAAATTCGAAAATTTGGACGAAAACAATACTTTCTCCATATACTACGTATAGGGTGGAGAAAGTAAAAATCATCGAAAAATACTTGGGAAAAATGCTTCGCCAAGAGCGGGGGCGAAGCCACTAGTAAATTATACGCGAGGTAAGGTCCATTGAACATTTTCAAATTGGTGTCAATATTGGAAAATTGCGACTTAAACGTTTTTAATCACCTCGAAAATGCCAGTGAAGATACCTAGGGTGACACTTTGTGTAGGTCAGCTACGAATACGGTCAAATATATAATTGTAACTTACAAACAGCTGAGATCTAATTTAACGCGTGTCCTACACGCACTACTAAACAGCTGCAGTCGATATTATAACAGCATGCTTTCAATTCAAGCCGACTTACTCCGAGTAATATAAAAAGTATGTTTTCTGTATTGCTTTTCTTTCCCAAGTCGGACGTGATTGCGGGCGGAACAACGCCGCAAACTGGCGAGTACAGCCAACTCCAAACTTTGCTTCCACCGCAACTTGCGAGAAACTTCGCTCCACAATGGGAATTCATTATCAACTTTATCGTGGTATTTCTTACAAGAGAAATCATCTTTCAAAAATGTTTGGTTTCGAGCCGGCTGGGTTTAATAAGTCAATATTAAGTGCACAAGTTTCCGCATAACTTTATGGAATTAATAAATCTTGGGAAACTCGTCACCAGAGGGCGCACGGAAGAGTTATTCTTATTGTTTCGCTTGAGATAACCAACTGTAGTTTAATAAAGAAACGGGAATATTTCTTAATTACTAATTTCAATACATTGTTCTGTGCATCCTTTAAACGCTTAGCAAAATAAGACGCACTATGCCAACAATATGTAATCTTAACCACATAATTTATATTGTACGTGTTTTTTTGGGATTCACAACTATTGATAACTAATTATTAGTAACTAGTAACCCCCCCCCCCCCCCCCCCGTGAAAACCCACTAGCAGATTAATTAGATACGAATCAGAAATACATGATTTATAACATATAAGCATATTCGATTATTAATTTCTTCATTATAATATTAATAACTTATAAATCATCTATATATATAAAAGCCAAATATCACTGACTGACTGATTTTTAAAAAACTACTGAACGGATTGAAACGAAATTTGGTATGTAGCTTCCTCTAGGGCCCTAGGTGCTCACTAAGAAAGATTTTTAAAAAAATCGAAATTTTAGTTGGGTTTGAGGGGTCAAAGTTACTAAAAACCAGCATAAGAAATGCATAGTATAATAATTATATTTATTGATATATATTTTTTTGTTAATATACATTTAACTTTGATTTGTCTACCCGTGTAAAGCCGGATCGGGCAGCTAGTTTGTTATATAAACGTAAAATAAACAAATTTAAAAAATAGGCATCCGTTTTATAAAATACTAGCTGACCCGTACGGCGTTGCCCGTGGTGGTTGGTATTTTCAGTCTTTTTAACGTAATTGTAATCTTTTTAAGTGTTCAGTCAGTGAGTGGTATTTGGCTTTTATATATCTTAAATAATTAGCCCAATAATTGGTGTTTTAGTTCATTGTAGGCCTAACCTAAAATTATATTCAGTTTTTGATCCAAATCAGTTGTTGATCAAAATCAGCTGTTTTAAGCTTTTCATACGAACAGCTGTTTTTTGTGCCCCTGATAAAATCAAAAGAAATCTTTCTTCTTCTTCCTTAAGATTGACCTTCCATAAGATTAACATCGAAACTTTGAGGGCCACTGGGGCGTAGCCCTAATGTCCTAGGACTTCGGTAAATGGCCTAAAACCTTCCCAGGGTTAACCTGTGTTACTATGCAAAATTTCAAAGCAATCGGATGGACGGTTTGGTAACGCATAAAGGACAAACAGACAAACGTACAAACAGACGGACATACATTGAATTTTATATATATAGATAAAAAATACTTTTAAAATTGTATGAATTCATCGAGTTAAAAATCAGCTCATCATAGTTAGGTAGGCCTAAATAAAGGTTTTTGTTTTCAAATAGTTTTTTAAATGTTATTTATCGGGCAGATTTATTCTAAACCATAGCAGATTTATCTGGCCTAATGCACTTTAAATGAGAAAAACTGAAGTTCTTGTCTTCATGCTTCAAAAAAATATTATTATTATTAGCAAATTTCCATAGGAAAGATGAGCTATTGCAGCGACCCTTATGGTAAGACCTAAGGTCAGGAGTAGTGAATGAGCACCGATCACGGTCGCCAGAACACGTTTTGGGGTGTCATTAAACATTATATATATGTGTTCGCACTCTAACGGCCGATATTTTACGTCCGATTTGGTAGAAATTTGGTACCCACGTTGTTTGTCTAAGTTGCTCGGACGAGTTCATTAGCAAAAAAATCCAACAATGGAGTATCTATTATTTGAGATTTTTCGTACTAGAATAAAACTATTTTGGGGCTTTATCTAAAAAAAAATCTGGAAATTGGTTGACCGTGCAGGCCAACCCTAGAACTTCCCGCTTAGTTTGAATTTTAAACGCTTAAAATGAGTTTATTTGTTAAAATACCAAAAAACGAAAATTTGTGAATTTTTAAACAACGATCACTTTTGAATGCGTCGTTCGATTTTCATTTAAAAAAAAGCATTCTACGCAATTTTTAAAGCACAAAAAGAAAATGTACAGGTTTATATTGATTGGTTGAGAAATCTGGAAGATATGTTAATAAAATACCAAAAAATACCAAAAAGAGAATTTTTAAACAACGATAACTTTTGAATGCGTCGTCCGATTTTCATTTTCAAAAAAGCAGTCGAAGCAGTTTTTTTAACACAAAAAATTTATACATGGTTTTATTATGATTTTTTCGCACGCTTTAAAGTTATTTTTTAAAAACGTAAAAATTCAAAAAAAAATTTAGGTTATTTTTTTTAATTTCTTCGGATTGGCTCGATGGATTAACTCTCAAATCTAATCAGATCTAAGTTTTGATACACCCTTTCGAATGACATGTCGTAGAATTCAATCGGTTGATTCGTTTTTGAGAAACTGTACGACAAAAATTTATTTACACACATACATCCACACACACACACACACACACACACACACACACACACACACACACACGGTCGGACACCTCGGCGGGAATAGTCAGAATGGCTTCCTGGGACCTCAAAACGTGGAGATTTAATGAAAACTCGACTTTCGAAAATCGGACCGAAATCAATAACTTCCCTTTATTGGTAGCGGCAAGTTAAAAATAATGTATGATATTATGCTGCACAGTTTGTTTTTTACACGACCTTACTCATTTGGTCTCCCCAAAATCGACGAAAACGTAAAATGCCACAAACGTAACAGGTTTAAATCCACTCGGGGGATTTTACCGTGGGGGCAGAGTTAGTACGCTGTGAGCGAAGTGAAACAGTACATAAACCGAGGCCGCAAGGTCGAGTTTTCCGCTGCGAGTGGAACGAAGGGGCGCGTGAGTCGAAGCAAGAGGCTTACGTGAAAACAAATTCTACTACTGTAATATATTTCGTACATATATGCAGCTATTCAGCGCCTTCTTGGGTAGATCAATTTCCCGAATAATTGGTTGAATCTTAATTAAGGAAATTCGATCAACTCACGCCAGCTGATCATCTGCTTGAACGAATTATCTTATATTGCAGAGAATTTTTCAAAAACATTTTCCTTTCAGCAAATTTTTGAATTAGGTTGAATTAGCCAATTAGTAGGTTAAAAAGTTACGAATCTAGTAAATTCAGTATAAAAATACATCTTGATTTAAGGTTTCCAAGTACAGAGAGTACTGATTATTTCTGAAGACCATTAGACAAGTAACATTCTAAAACCCTCACAATTATACAGATGGAGAAAGAAGTTCATTAATTTAACAACCTTAGTTGTAACGACAAAATTTTATGTTTTCAACTATATAACGGCACTTCTGCCTAATAACCAAGCAATAAACAAAGGTTATCAACTCCAACAACAGGCGATGGGTTTCTGCAGCTTTATTGTGGCAATGTCTCCCTGCTTTATCTCACTAATTGTCTCAGACAATACATAGTAGCTTACAGCCTAAACCGTCGTCCGAAATCAAATATGACAGTTTAAAACAAGAATTGACCTGTTTTAATTAATATAATAATGTTATAAATACTGTAAAATTTAGTAAATTAAATTGTTATAGTCCAAGTAATCATGGGTTAAAAGTTTATTCAAGATTAAGAAGACAAAAATAATAAAATGATAATAAATGTACAAATTGTTGTCGAAACCTCTTTAAACTAGTGACGAACTGAATTGAGTGAGTCCCTGGATTGTTTAGATTCTCAATTGGAAGGGTTGAAATGGGTTTGCTACCAACCATACAATAAATGCACATTAAACTAACTTCCTAAAAGATATACAGCTAAAATTGGACGCAGTTATGAAATAAGAAACCAAGTACAATTTTTCAGTACAGTTTTTTTTAGATATGTTTATACAAATTATTTAGGCTACATTTCTTAAATTAAACTGGAAAATATTGCTTAATATAATTAAGAACCGCTTATAACAACACATTTTTCTGGATTCAAGTAATCTGATCTCATTTTATAGCTTATTATAAGTATACACATTTTTGGGGTTTAAAAAATGTATATATATACATAAAATCATCCCAAGCCGGAAACCAGGTAACCAGTCATATCTCGTCAGCTTGGAAGCGAGCCAACCACCGTTTGCTTTAATTCCACCATCCTACCCTCAAACCACAGATATGAAAAGCTACCTGGTCCAGCCGAGATTCGAACCCGGTATCTTCTGATCAGGAAGATGCCACGCTACCCACTCGGCTATGCCTTGCCTTAACAAAAACTGACAACAACTCGACACTTTAGTTACTTGCTAACGTATTGCCTATATCGCCCCTTCTCCTTATTGTAAAACACAAAAGTGTACATCTACCAGGTGGTAGTTGGTTCAAAATTTGATAGGTGGCAGCACAATACAGATCCTACTAGTTGGATCTATATTGCATAACAAAATACGTATGTACTTTCAAGAGCAATTTTACAAGGGTAGAAGTACAAGTAATTTCAAGGGTAATTTAAAAAAATGCTACATTTCCATTTTTGGTGGTTGGTTCCTTATTGCATAACTGCGTCCAATTATGTAATATTATTTTGATGGGATATACAAAACTACACTCCTCAAAACAATTAAAGGATCACTACTTTGTAACGATCGTGTACAAGAATATGTTTTTTGATAAATATAATAATTTGACCTTTGGTAGTGGACAACTTTGATAAGAAACAACAGAGGTTGTTTTTGTCTCTTGGCTTTGTATTAGTATAGATAATTCTTATCTTTTTGTAAACATACCTAAACAGGAATGGAAAAGAGTATGATTCCAAGTACTAACCAGTTGTCAATCGAACTTACAAGGTGCAGATTACTCATTTTCTGTTTGGTGCCTCATGTTTACGTACCATGGCAGGTGTTAGAAGATTTCTTTCTGACAATGATG
>JAGFPH010014257.1:11897-24137 GCA_018207615.1 Philaenus spumarius | reverse complement strand
GCAAACAGTACCACTTGTTTGGTTTTCTAAGTCTACATTGTTACGATGGGTTGCAGTGATGATTTACTTTTTACAGCTGTATATTGTTAGCTAATTTCCATAGGAAAGATGAGCTATTGCAGCGACCCATCTGGTGAGACCTAATGTTGGGAGTATTAATTGTGCACCGACCATGGTCCCTAGGGTCCAATTAAAAATGTTATACAGTGTGATTGAAAAGTCCCGGAACGGTGTAATATATTTTTTACCATTATAGATAAAGTAATGAGACTTGGTATATCAATAATAGCCATAAATGTCTACTCTTTTAAGGTATTATCACTTTTTTATCCCTTAAGGGGGACAGAACAAGCAAGTAATTTATTTACACTAAGCCACCAGGCCAACGCCTGGTTCTTTGGTTAGTAAAAGAACGCGTCGCCAACAGAGTCACCGGTGTCTTGGCTGGTGGTGCTACCTGGTGGCCTAGTGTAATAAGGGCCTAGGTGTAAACAGTTTCTACTGATATATTTCGTGGACACAGGCAGCTATTCAGCGCCTTCATGAGTAGACCAATTTCCCAAATTGTTTATTGAGAACATAAAACATATAAATTTAATTTCGGAAATTCGCTAACTTACGTCAGTGGTTCAGCTGCGTGGTCGAATTATTGAAAACCGTAGAAATTGTTGACTGTGCATTGTTGTAACCACAGTATACTTTTGTGCAGGAGGTATACTTTTGTAAACAGTAATAGCGACTTGTACCATCTCTACGTTGTTATACATGGTAGCGGCTGTGTAAATTATTGTTGCAAACCTTAGGCTTGCATAATAGGTTTACAATTTTGTTATAATAGTATATTTTATCACTAGTACCTACCTAAAGTGGATGTTTTTGGTACAATCACTTTAGGTACAAGTTATGAACGATACTTTTTATCATACTGTACTAGAATTACAAGAACGCTTAATTAATTAGACTAGATGACCCGTGAGAGTATTTCAAATGTTAGGAGTACATACTTACCTGATTTAATTAAGTAAATTGCGTTTATTTGTTTACGTTGGTTTAATTTGATTGATTTGTGTGATAGATTACACACAATCTAACTAACAGCTGTCATGTTAGTTAAACATATTGTTAATAGATGGCGCCTTTCATTAGGAACTATATGAAGTATAATATAAAAATGTTTTTTTTAAATACATTTTTGTAACGTAAACATGAATTTTAAGCTGTTTGTCTATTTTTCGTAAATTGCGGGGAACATAAGCTTTAAAATGTGGTTGAATAATTCATTGTGATGAAGAATTAAGGGAGATATTGCTTGGTGACAAAAAATACTTTTGAGAAATAAGGATTACATTATTAATTTTTCTATATATTTTAAACGCGATTTAAACTATGCGCGACAGTGCTGCAATCAGTTGTCAAATAGCTGAACCTTTTGAAGTTACAGCTGTTCTAATTTTAAAGCACAGCAATGCATTGTTTACGTACATTACTGTTTGGTCCTAGTACAATAAAGTACTATTTATTTTTATTTTTTCCATTATTATTATTTATTTTCTTCATTTTTTATTCTTAGTTCTTTTGTGTTATATTTTTGTTGTTTTGTTGCCCCTTACAGGTGTTATATACCTCGGGGATTTATTGCTTCTCATTTGAAACTAATTAGAACCTATTATATTTTGAACAGTAAAGTATGTATACTTACATTTATTTGATAGAATATGTAGTGTGTTTAGTTTATATTTTTTATACTGTTGATTTTGTAAGGAAGCGATGAATAAAACTTACTTACTTACTGTTTAGGTCTTAGTACCATAAAGAAGTCGGCTGGTTATTGAATCAGCTGACATTTTGAGCAAGTAGTGAATTACTGCAATAAAGAGCCACTTTACGGACGTAGCACGTGCGTTAAAAACACCAGTTAATAGTGCATCAGTATGATAAAAAAAAAGGTATTTATAACTATTTATTCATAAATAAAGCAATTCCATAGGCTGCGCAGTTTTATCCGCCATTTTGAAAGTATTAGTTATAAAAAATACTTTAATGCTTTTGGCATTTTTCGGTTTTTATTACTAGGTGATAAAAAAAAAATCAAAAGTGAAACAAACATTTGAGTTTACATAAAACCAAATTTCAGGTCATCTCGAAACGCAAAGCTAGTTTTTGATAAGGTTAATGGCAGTTTTTTTGAGTTGTATTAAATACAATTGAAAGTCTTCATTCCTTGACCATCTAGGCACCCTCAACATAAGCGAGATATCTGCTGTCATGGTAACATGCTCCCCCAATCCTATAATCTTACATGTGTGACGTACAGCCGCGTTTTCTGAGTAGGCCTGGAAAACACACACCCGTGGTACCATTTTCGGCTACACTGAGTACAGTTTTGCCCCGAGGCCCAGAATGGTCGCGGGCCACCACACATGACACCATGTAACGGTTTCAGCTTCCCTTCGCATCCGCTCAGGCATAATGTTTCAGGTTGTCAAGATTAAGTACTCGTTTTTAAAATGTAAAAGTCTACGGGAAGTATAAGTTTGATCGACAACGGTTGATTAAATGACAAGTCAGTTTTTATCAGTCATTATGAAACTTTTTTGTTTGAAAACGTATTTTAAATGTGTGTGGTTTTGGAATTTGGCCTTTATAAGTCTATACTATTAAGTAGGCTACTTGAATTTGGAAAATTTCAAGTTTATAATATTTTTCGGTCAAATGTTCAAACTTTTTTGAAGTTTTGAAAAGTAATGAAGCAAGTCGGAGGAACAATAATTCGACCACGCAGCTGAACCGCTGACGTGAGTTGAGCAAATTTCCAAAATTAAGTTTATAGACCGATATTTTAGGGTTTCGACCAACAATTTGGGAAATAGGTCTATTCGCGACGGTGCTGAATAGCTGCAAAATGGTTCGCACGCCATTCCACATATTGGGATTGTCTTCAATACACAATGCATTGCGTGCTTCGCACGCCAAACCTCGTATTAGGGGTATTTTCAACACACAAAGCATTGCGTGCTTCGCACGCCAGCCCCACGGTAGAATCCACCACATTTTCTTTGAACCGGGTACTTCTATGGTATTTCACGTTTTGATCGATTTTGGGGGAACCAAGCGAGCTATAAGGTCGCGTAAAAAAACAAAATGTGCAGAATAACATCTTACATTTATATTTTTAGAAAAAACTCTAAAAAAAATTCATTCTCTTAGTAAAAATCTCAAAAAATAGTTACTTCCGGTCAAAAAACTTACTTCCGGTTGTTGGATTTTTTTGGCTAACGAACTCGTCCGAGTCACTTACACAACCAACACGTGTATCAAATTTGGACCAAATCGGACTTAAAATGCGACCGCTAGAGTGCGAACACATATATACATATATACATATATATATATATATATATATATGAATTTTAATGACACCCCAAAACGTGTTCTGGGGACCATGATCGGTGCTCATTTGCTACTCCCGACCTTGGGTCTCACCATAAGGGCCACTGCAATAGCTCATTTTTCCTATGGAAATTCGCTAATAATAGCAGTTTTGTGTCAACAATTAACTAATGAATCTCTATTATGAGATCAGTTTGAGTACAATTCTCCGCTAATCCTAGCTTAACCCTTTTATTTGAGTTCGTCGACGCGTTTCGGAGTTCCTCCATTCTCGAGACCTACAACAGTACTCCTATTATGAGTTTTATCAAAAATGTTAAAAAAAAAGGATTAAACAATTAGTTATAATATTTAAAAACGATTACAGGTAATAATTCTATTATTTATACTGCTTCTTTTAATAACTAACTAAATTGTAACAAAAACTAACATTTAAAATCAAAAATTCGGAGGTCTTCTTTAAAATATCGCAAAGGTAGTACCTTTACGAATTTAAAAATTGCTGAAAATACCTAACACTGCTATTTTGTCTAACATGTCGGAAGCTATTAGACTCGCAACACTCTACAAAAAAGGAAATAAAATATTACGATTTTAATCTTTAAAGTTACATTCATGCAATTCTAAATATTCGTTTGGAAGTTATAAAGTTTTGATAAAAGGTTTGCATACTAAAAATTAGAAATGCAAAAAATACTCTATTTTTAAATAAGTATTAGGTACTCCAAATGTAATAATTAATATATTTTAAAATAATTATAGGAGATAATTCTATCCACTTTACTGCTTCTTTTAATGTGACTAAAGTCACATTTAAAAACAGAAATGAAGAGAGTTTTTGTTTAATGTCACGCATGCGGCTTTCTTAGCTGAAGTTTAATTTCATTATGTACGTAGTTGACGTCTTTAATTGTTTTTCGTGTACTGTGTTTTTGTGTGTAATAATTTTAAACGTGTATTTTTATGTGTGAATTTTGTGACCGGAAAATGGTTAATCTCGAAACCGCGGTCGTCACAACAATCGAATCAAGGTTTGGATAGACAGTCCACAGGTAATTTATACCTACTTCAATATTTTTTGTGGCTTTCCTAGTTTATAAACAGCTATTTGAAGCAAAGCTCCACGGTAAATTACTTTTTTCGTCCTAATTGGAAAACATATTTTTTCTGACTCTTAAACTCGCTACTTGTAACTGGTCATGCGAGCTACCAATAACGCATACAGAAAGTATTTACTTTGAAGTTTATTGTTGTAATTGCAAGGATCCAATGCAAGGATTGTTGTAATTGCTATCGGTGACTTGACAACACAGCGCCTACAAGCTATTGACGCCAACTTAACAGACCTCTATATACGTATAATCCTCACAGAAGACAATATATTTTAATAGGTACAATACGTACTTTCAGTTTTCGCCTAAAAACAATCCAACTGTAGGGCCTATGAATGAAACATCACTACACAACGCGAACAAAACATCCCGGGCTTGTTCGCAAACCCGTCTTAATGAAGTGGAATTGTTTTCCTTAAACCAAGGGACATTGACCGAGATAATTAGTCATACTGGTTAATTAAATGGATTGCTTTTACAATCAGCTTTGGCTTGTAGCCCCTGATCAATTCCACCTTGGGGAGGGGGTGGAACAACCCTCAGCACCGCCCACTTTGTTGATACCTTCGGTATTTGGATCTGTAGATTATTTAATTAAACCAACAGTAAAGCGATATACAGTGGAACTCCAGTTAACCGAATCAATTGGGCCCGGACCCTGGACCGGACCCCATTCGGATGATAAAAAATTCGGATAATTTTTCACCGAAAACAGGGTCTATTTTAACCTTTTCGGGATTGGAGTAAACTATCTGCACATACTACGGTCGCGTATACACGTTTTATAACTTTAACGTTTGAGTACTATCATCGCGTTAACACGTTCACAGCTAAGGACGCACATGTGAGCTTGATACTGAACACTATGAGAAGCGGCCGACGCACAGTGCATTGCACTCCAACTTGTATTGGGAGTGTTTTCAATATATAACGCATTCAATCAATCAATCAATCAATCAATCATTAACATTTATTGGTCTCTTTGACAAATATTTGTATAAGACAAGTCAACAATATAACAATACTAACAATATAAATATGTAACTTACAAAAACAATAACCATATAATACAACATATACATGTAACCAATTCTAGTCATTTAAAAATCTACATAGAATAATTCACATACATATTTGTCTTCGCCATTCCGACTACCGATCAATAATTATATATATTAATTAGACTTACCGTCAACAATAGTCTATTGTTCGTAGTTATTTCACTACGGCCGTTTCGGCTATTCAGCCATTTTCAAGTGTTTGCTGGGTAGTTCCCGTTTTCTTAGTTTAAAAACACACAATCACGTAACACACAACACATAACACACACACAAGTTCTTTAAACATTTATTATACATGTAGTGGGCCCACTGTCACAACGTGTACTACCATACACGTTTAGTACACGTTTACACGTTTAGTAAAGATTTTTGTTTATTTATACCTGCTATAAGCCTTATAGCTTTTTTTTTGTAGGACAAACACTCTTTGCATATTCTGAACTGATGAATTCTCCCAAAGTAGAAGTCCATAGCTCAGATGTGGGTATATTAGACCATAGTAAGCTGTTAAAAGAACTGAAGAGTTACAATATAATTTTAAATTTCTTAATCCAAATATTCCTGAACTAACTTTAGCACTGACGCTATTGACATGATAGTTCCAGGTCAGCTTGTTATCTATGGTAAGACCCAAGAACTTTATTGAATTTACTTCTTCAAGTTCTTTTTCTCCAAGAAAGACACTTAATGTCTGAAAAGTGTTTGGTTTTAAACTAAAATTCAAATATTTGGTTTTTTCTGGATTGATTACCAAATTATTTTCAGTGAAATACTGATAAGTAGCATTGACCTGTACAAAAGCCCTTTGCTCTGGATTTTGGAGAGAATCTGCTTTGAATATTAAAGTTGTATCATCAGCAAATTGAATTAATCTATCCACATATACTGCTGATGACAAATCATTTATAAAGATTAAGAACAAAACTGGTCCAACCATATTTTAATTTCGACATTTTAGACAGCCTTCCTGCAACAGTAACACATTGTGTTCTATTGTAAATAAACGATTCTAGCCACAGAAGTGGCTGTCCTCGAATGCCAAGTCTTTCACATTTTGTAAGTAATAAATTCAAATCAAACGTATTTGGCGAGAACCCCCGTATTGGGAGTATTTTCCAATACACAGAGCATTGCGTGCTTCGCACGCCAACCCCCTTATTGGGAGTATTTTTAGTACACAATGCACACCCCCGAGCCTATGTGCAATAGCGTGCGTAGACAGAATCATTATTTTGCAAATCGCAGTACGTTCCCGTCTTATTTTTTTTTTTCTGAAATCCTGAAAGCGATTCGGATAATCAGCTATTTGGATAGTTGGAGTTCGGATCGTTGGAGTTTTACTGTACTTTCACGAAGTCCGATTACATTATTTTCAATTTCAGTTCGCTATTATCTTAATAAAATTGTAAGATTTTAATATAAGTACTGTTGTAATGTAATTTAAAATGAAGAATATTTTAACGTTTTTATAACTAAGTAAAAATAAATACATTTTATGTTTTAGTAATACATGTTTTAGTGCGACATTTTTCACCGTTTCATTGACATAAAACACTAAACATATTCATGCCGTATTTTCCAAATCTATTAGGAAATGAAAAACTAAAAAGTCCACTGATATTGATGTCTGTGTGCTTTATCAAAGAGTGTTCTGAAGATCTTACCAAAACTCTTCGGGTTTTAATAAATTCTTCATCCTCCGAATGTAAATTCCCAACTAGATTACAATCTGCTAAGGTCCTTCCTTCATTTAAAAATAGAGAAAGAAATGATATTAGTAGTTAAAGACCGATTTCTATGCTCTCAGCATTTAGTAAAGTTTTTGTAAAACTTTTTTAATGCAGCTTCTTAAATTTCGATAAATTTAATATCATTTGTTGTAGCCAATATGCCTTTCAAAAAGGAAAGTCCACTATCGACACAAAAAATCAAGTTAATGGACTTCTTAGTGATAAAAAAAAAGAAGAAGTTTGGAGCATTTTCCTGAAGCTTTTGACTATGTTGAGTTCAATTTGTTACTTGATAGATGAGAAAATTTTGGTATTAGAGGGATTGTTTTACTAAGGATAAACTCATATATCTCTTAATAGAACACAGCGTGTTAATGTTGCGGAAGGCTGTCTAAAGAGACTCAGCTGAGACAAGGGCCCGCAAGGATCAGTCTCGGCCCAGTATTATTTTTACTCTATATTAATTCTTTGTCATCATCAGAAAATGCGGATAGGGTAATTCAGTTTGCTGATGATTCAACACCGTATTTTCAAGCAGATTCTGTTTAACAATTGGAGCAGAAGGCTTTTATACAAGCCAATGCCAGTGGGCAGTATTTTTCTGAAAACCATTTAACAATCAATCCATATAAAACTAAGTAGCCTACATACATTTCAGTAGAAAGCATAGATCAAATCACACACCAAGTGTCATGCAAGGTGATAGTATACTTGAAGAAGTGCAGTTAATACAATTTTTGGGTCTTCTAATTGATGACAAGTTGAACTGGCTTGACCACATTAGCAGTATTAGTGGCGAAATTAGATCAGGCATATTGTTGTACATCGATACTTTCAACAGCCAACAGCCTATTATGGGCTATTGTATCATTATTTGAACTATGGAGTTCTTCTTTGGGGAAACTCATCAGTTCAAAGTATTACAAGAGTGTTTGTCTTGTAAAAAAGAGCAATAAGGCTTATTGCGGGACTAAATAAAAAACAAAGTTGTAAAAACTATTTCATGAAATTGAATTTACATAGTTGAAGTTTCACTTGTTTATCATGTCCAAAATATGGATATACACAACTAAACACAGAACAGGCAGCACAGGTTAAATTTATGCAGTAAACTTTTCTTACAAGCTGGTGGTGAAAAGCATACAAAATTCAATGTCTATTGTCTGGATCCATTTACTCGGTGTATGAGTTTTTTGCATCATGATCGTATTATTTTATGATTGATGTGATCTCTTTTTTTCAATGTGTTTTATCTTTTCAACTTATTCTTACAGATTTTTATTTTTTAAATTTAGTTTATTTATGTTAATTATTGTATATGTTTATCTATTTTTTAAGCTGCTTGTTGTTTAATTGTATTTTGTGATTGTGTGTGTGGGTATTGTTATATGTGTTTTAATTTGTGTATATGACCTATTTTATACACATACTTTTTGTAGAAAAAACAATATTGAAAAAATAAAGGCGTGTTGTTAGTGTTTATGTTTTACGTTGAGTGTAAGTCTGAAATTGCCGCCAGTGAAACATGTAGCTTTTAAAATACGTAGATTGTTAAGACATGTAAGGTATTTTTAACCATCTATTCAAAATATCCGTAGATTTCTATACAATAAAAGTTGTTATTAGTTTTGCCATAACTTGCTTTGTAAAGGCTCGGCATTCCTAGCCACCATCTTGAATTTCAATTCCCATAAGAGCATTGTTAATCGGGTGATAAAATTACTTTAGTAATAATGATCAGCAAATTATTCTGAATATGTCATTTTAAAGGTTAGAACAGTCCGAATGTTGATATCTTCAAGTTTTTAAAATTTGTTTTGTAACTAAATTTGTTTTTTGACTTAACTCAAAATCAAAGTTTGGGCTTTTCTCTTATTCAATAATGCAAATATCAAAAATTTTAAAATATCACCACAGTTTAATTACCTTTCAAATAAAAGCAATTTCAATAGTTTTAAATAATTTATAACGAAAAATCCACGTTATTGGGGAAGCATGAACGCGCCAAAATTTGTGTTAGCCAGCACTCTGGTGGTTATCACATCAACTTGATGCTCGCAGAGGAATACTAGACAAATTATATATCGGTTAATGTTCAATTTGTTAGAGAAAGCTGTGTTTAATAACACATACTACCATACATTGTCACGCATACACATTTCAGTACGTTTACAGTCAGAGTTACGTCAGTAACCCTCTATTTTGCGCCTTTATGAAGGTGCTTTATATTTGCTAGCGGAAGAATGAAAAACCAGCAAACTGAATGCTATAGATAGATTTATTTAACGGCGACCTGCGCGAAAAATCTGGCGCATGTAGGGGAGGTAGTTGAAGGTCCCCCACCACCATCGACATGCCGGCCGGTACTCTGCTTAGTTTGCCACGTTAAGGGAAAGTGGTGGTGCGAGAGGGGAGGGGAAGTAGTGTGGGGGTTGGAATACCCTCCTTCGCCAATATCTCCTTCTCTCTCGCACAAGTACTCAAAATAGGTCGCCGTCTTATAAATCCATCTATAGTAGTGTACGGAACACGGAGAGGTGCGGTCAACTCAGAAATAGTTTTCACGAGCCTGAAGTTCTATGTGAAGGCAAACGTAACTACAAGTTATCACACGCAAATCAACGCTTATAATGTTATGAATTTTGAATGTGGTGTATGTTGTAACATTTATGATGTATGTTGTAAGTTTCATGTTTAATGACGATTATAAAATAATCAGAGATACTACTCTGTGGAATGGAATTATAAATGTTTTATTAATTAGTAATACAAAATTAGTAAACGGAATATTTTTAAAATCTCGGGTTCAAGTTAACAATAATTGACGGCTAATTGGTTGTAATGTTTTTTTCAAATTATTATTGTATATCAATAAAACAAATAGAGTACTTAACAATTAAACAATGTTCATAATGATTTCCTGTTCTAGGCTTAGGCAAAGAAGGATGGTTGATACTTATGGAATGATTAAAATGATTAACAATATTGAACTTAAATTAACTATTGTGTTTAACTAAGAGAGTTTGCTGGGTGGATGTGTGATTGAAGAGATGAATAAATATTGGTCAGTTGGATAATTTGGAGGTTTTTGATTTGAAGATAAAACATAATAAAGGTCTGTTGTGAAGTAAAAAAAATGTGTGCGGTCGTGGGAACGTAGCTCATCACGCCTTTTCTTCAAATACTAATGTAATTTAATATGGATATTATTATTATTTAATGTTATTATAATAAAGATGTAGACTTAATTTTAACCCCAAAGCTAAGATGGAAAGCACAGTTAAATGTCCATTCATTGTAAATACATTCAATAAAAATAAAATGTTGGTTCATCAGTCTAGGCCTAACCTACTTTTATTGTGTATATGTTTAATTTATTTTACCTGCTTTAACGGCAACATACACACAATGAATTTAGGTTAGGCCTAGACTGATGGACATTTTATTTTTATTGAATGTATTACAATGCACGGACATTTAACTGTGTTTACCATCTTATCTTTGAGGTTATAATTAATTCTACACCTTTATTATAATAACATTAATCGTATGGAAATAGTAATACTTGTATCAAAATACAAAATGATATTAACTTACTTTTCTAAGTTTGTATTACACATGCTTTCCATTTCTTGAATCTACATTGCAAATTTGCAATAGTCAGATAATTTAACCAACTTTTAATTAATTGTTAATACCAGCGCTTGACGATAATATCAGAACTACGCCGGACGGAACGAATATCTAGTAAGTTAAATTAATGAACCAAAACACACGTGTTTCTTGAATATATTTACATTCATTAACATAGCAACCAATTCGATAACGGGTTTTCGTTACGCGTTACATTTTCTATTTGTCAACTCCGCAAACCGCGTAAAGGAACTTAGTTCCAAATATTAAGTTGTTCACCAAATTGGCTGGATGTGTGTTTAGTATTTACCAGCACTAGGTGTAACTCCCTGGTGTAAATATTTGCTATGCTAATAACTTTCTGGTGGTAACTTAATTCTTCTCTTGATGTTTCTTTTCTTTATTTAAATATTCAATTTGAGTTTACCAGAGGAATGGACAACCTTCCTCTACAAAGGTGTATGCCAGAGTCTATATAATTCAAAAACCATTCTTCTTCCTCCCTCTTACAACAATGGTACTTCTTCTCCCTCTTCAACCTTTTAAATCATCTTTTTTACATTTTGGTAAACCTGTAGGCTTGGCAGAAGTGAAAAAATATTTCTGAGTTTACCGAAGCTCTCCAAGTGGCAGAGTTGTATACTATTAGCATTGAGTTTGCTAGTTTTTCATTCTTCCGCTAGCAAATATAGGGCACCTTCATAAAGGCGAAATGAGAAGGTTACAGCCGTAGACCTGACTGTAAACTTAATGAAATGTGCATGCGTGACAATGCATGGTCAGTATGTGTTATTACACAAAGCCTTCTCTTTCACATTGAAAATATTTTATTTTTCTAGTATTCCTGCGCGAGCAACAACCACCAGAGTGCAGGCTAAACACTCGAGTAGTACAGAGACTAGATAGAGACAGTGTGGCCAAGTGAGGTCTTGTTTCCTATTGGCTGGCAGCCATGTTTATCCTAAATTCTTATCTGTTTCTATTATATTTGTTAAATTTTTTGCACGAAAAAAACAGAATACACTTTTTAAGAAGAAACACAGTTTTATTATTTAATTTCAATATAAATATCAAACTGTAACAATTAAATCGTTTGTTTTTCCCTTTATAAAAAAAGCAAAGAGGTAATTTCTCTTATAATTACAAAGAGATATAACACTAATCTTTACATTATAATTCTGAGCAGATGACATTACTTTTAGGAAAAACATGGCGGCCACTTTCATATGGCCACACTGTCTCTATCTAGTCACTGTATCGAGTAGGGCACACAAATTCGGCGCGTACATGCTTCCACAATAACGTGGATTTTTT
>JAGFPH010014257.1:0-11440 GCA_018207615.1 Philaenus spumarius | reverse complement strand
ACCTCTGAAATGGACACTGTGCTTCCTCATTTTGTAAGTTGTGTTAACATAGTTTACTTGGTAATACCTCTAAAATGGACATTGTGTTTCCTCATTTTGTAAGTTATGTTAAAATACTTTACTTGGTAGTGTAAAAATAATCAAATTTCAGATTAAACCAATATGACCAACAATTTATATTCATTACAGTTTTCACTTCTGTCGGCAGTCCCGCGGCTGCTTTCTTTAATTTTTAGTTTTGGAAAAGGTTTGAATTTTTGCCGGACAGATCCGGATATTTCAGCTATTTATTATTATAAAACTAAATTAGCTAACATTAGCTTATTTTGGAAACAATTATTGGCCTACATACACACAAACGATTTATGAATTGAAAATCAACTAAGCGTTTACAGTACGGCAACCAGGCCTGCAATTATTTATTGATCTCCTCATGTCGGATCAAAAGAGCTCCAAACAAAAGAAAAATCAAGCCAAGTTAACAACACCCTAATCAACCCCTATTGTTTGACTTTGCTCCCTTTAGAATTTATCGTAGCTTTTGCAATTCGTTGTGATGCTCTCCTCACTTAATCATTGCTTTTAGTGATGTAATTTGTTAAAGCTTTCATCAATTACTACGGTAGCCTGGTCGCTCACAAAGAGGCTTTAATCTACTACCGGGATTGTTTGTTATAGCCTCCGACTTTGCGACGAAATGGGATTTTTATGGGCAAAAACTGAGCGGTCATCATCGGAGAGCATTTGCATATCGCTCATAAACTAAATAAAGTACCAGGAGATGATTGGATAATATTTCATCCGAGCAGGGCTATGATTTCAATAATAAATATTGGATTATTGAGTTTTGAGGTTAGTTCTATAACATTAAACAACTAAATAAAGGGTATGTTTATTTAGCAGAAGTATTCGTTGCCATGGTAACTATAAATAGATACAACATTAGGCTTACCTCTAATAAAATACAGTTTAAAAAAAACAGATGATTATTGTAATGGCATTGAAAACATTTGCATCAGCTGTGCTTCGTTTAAAAGAAAACAGATGATTATTGTAATGACATTGAAAACATTTGCATCAGCTGTGCTTTGTATTGTTTAAAATGGACAAATTTCACTTTTTAATTTAATAAAAAGACGTAGAAAACGAATTTTCCCAGACTGGTAACCATTTCCAATCGATTTCTCGTGGCCAAAAGCCCCATATAAAAACAAAAAATCAAAAATCCTTAGACGGAGATTCCAGATCCATTTAGCAGACAGACAATTATCTCTCGCTTTAGAAGATAAGATAAATTGAGACACCTTCAATCACAGCAGGTGAGAAAATTAATCATTTAATTTACACGCACTACTGAAACTAGTTAGCAATAACAATACAAATTGTAAACATTAACAAATAAGGAGTCCTGTTACATAACAGAGAATACAACGCTAATGAAAACAACGCAAGAAGTTTATAAATCTTAACATGGCATTTATGATAAATAAAACACATAGCTTGTACAAAACTGCAAGTATCATTAAATATTACCAATCATTTTCAAACGATGGAGAAACGCTGCACCATATGAATAGTCCGAGTATCATCACCTTGGTAGAGTTCGAAGAAAGTAAATAGTGCAGTCAGTCGATACCATAGTGCGACTTTCTATCCGGAGATTTCTACGATTTCATTTCATGGCCCCCAAATTCCAATCCATAATAAACTCAAAGGTTTATACATACCTTTGTTGTATAAAAAAATCCTGTTGTTCAAGTAAAAACTCTGGCATAGTGCGCATGTAACTCTGGTGGATCTAGGTAACCGCTACCCCCACCACCGTACCCGATCCAAGTGCTTCTGTTCGAGTATACGATAGTCTGTTTGCATTTGATTCGCAGCAACTATAGATGAGGAACGAGCGACAAAACCGCGAGTTGCGTGGGGCTTGGTAAGTGAAGCGAGGAGAGGGAGGGGCTCTCTATATGTGTAAAATTTCGGTCTAGTTTATTGATGAACAAACAATCAGACCAAAGGAAGGCATTTTTTTAACTGAAAAATCACTGTGACTCCATTTACATAAATCACTGCATGCGTTTAAAGTCAATACACCACCTAAATGTACAGTAATGCCAAAAACATATCGTTAGGTTAGAATGACAAGGTTTTAACTGACCATACCCTAGTTTTGAGAAAAAAGAGTTTCAAGTTTTGTTTTTTATTGTACGTACTTACATTTGTTTTCCTATCAACTTGAAATTTTAGAGCGGACATAGTAATTGCTTTGTATTGCTTTTTTACAGTTAGAACCTTGTCTTTAACAAAAGTTTAAAATTTGTAGAAGACAAGGTTCCATCTACTGTAGTTAAAACCTTGTCCACCTCTGTGATGTAAAATCTTTTTAAAAAGATAAAATGATAATGAAGACAGGATAGATACAACCTTGTCATTCTTTGAGATAGGCCCTTCACAGTTAAAAATAGTAACAAAGTTCTATATGTACATGAAAATCTATAGCTACCAAATAGAGCCATTTCATTCTAAATTTCTATAAACATATGTTGTAAGTAAGAACTTTGCACTTCTAGCAAATGGCTTATTAGACAACACGAGAGCGATAAGAGTTAGTGCAAAATAAAGAGGAATTCAGATAGAAACTTGTCATGCCAACAGCTGAAAAAAATGCAATTTTGCTAGTTACAACCTTGTCATTCTGGCCTAATGATATTTTGAAAGTTTTTGATAACACTGCCAATTAGCGGAAAGTGTGGAAAATAGGGGTTGAAGAACAATCCAAAACATATTATATAACTCCTTTAGTACGCTAAGTACCAAATACGTTCAAAGATTGAGTAAACCATCTAAACATTATCTGAAACATTTTTCTGAAACAATTTTCGATACGATCATACCTTACTACAAGGGGTGTCCAAAATGAGATTGCAGAATGAAAATTGATACCTTAGTACAAGGGCTGACCAAATTGAGGATTCAAAACAAAACAAATGGTTTACATTATTCTAGATCTAATTACTGCTAAATTAACTCTTGCAACCCTCATCACAATTAGCGAATACATTTGCTTATTGTCCAGCTTACGGGAAGTTTAAAGCAAACGGTAGTAAAATATGGCTCGAAATCTGCTCCTGAATTCCGAGTCGAAAGAATTTTAGCCATGTGATTAGAACGGTGAAATGTTTAGCCAGTAGAAACCAAAATTATTTTCTGTCAAAAACGCGCTTCCAGTTGATGGATTTTGTTGATTAACGAACTCGTCCGAACGACTTGTGTTCGAAATTTGGATCAAATCGGACGCGTAAAGTGCGCCCGTTTAGAGTACGAACACACACACTGCACACCTCATCTTTCCTATGGACAGTTGCTAAATATAAATCTGGCTCCCAATGTAGTGCATATTACAGGATGTACAAAATGTCCCGCACTGGTTTAATATTTCGTATGTAAAGAAAATTTGAAGATAGATGTGATTGAGGAACCAACTCTATGTAAAAATACTATTTTATTCAGATTTAAAAAAATGTATCCGCCATCTTGGATCCACCATTTAGAATGTAGGCTAACTTTGTTTTTCTTAAATGGGAAGGTGGCCATGTGATATATCATTTCGATGTAGAATTTCAAGAAAACCAACGGTGAAATTTGCACATCCATATCTTAAATCGATTAAAAATGGCGACCAAAAAACAACAAAATAGTGATTTCCGATTTTGCCCCATTTTGCTGTACAATTTTTGTTTAAAATACAAATTATTATTACTTCTGGATTTAGAATTAAATAAGCTTTCAAACGATATGCCACACAACGATATTTGGTTGAACCACTCGAAATCAAATTTAAAATGGCTGTAAGTCAAAAATTTTAAATACTCATAAATATCGTTGTATGGCACATGGTTTGAAAGCTTACTTGATTTTAAATCAAAAAAGAATAATAATTAGTTTTTTTTTTAATAGTACAGCAAAATGGGGCAAAATCGGAAAACAAGATTTCTTTGATTTTTAGCCGCCATTTTTAATCGGTTAAAGATATGGATGTGCAAATGTCACCGTTGGGTTTCTCTTGAAATTCTACACCGAAATGATGTATCACATAGCCACCTTCCCATTTAAGAAAACAAAGTTACATTCAAAATGGTGGATCCATGATGGCGGATATGTTTTTTTAAATCTTAATAAAATAGTATTTTTAGATAGGGTTGGTTCCTCAATCACATCTATCTTCAAATCTTCTTTATAAAGGAAATATTAAACCAGTGCGGGACTTTTTGTACATCCTGTATGTACATCTTAATTGAATAATTTTTTTTTTCGCGCGAGGTGTAAAAAAATGTGCAGGCACATGCCCTGTTGGTACCGCTCAACAGGGATATGTGGGGATGGCCCTGTGCCGACCCACTAAAATCTCACCTCTTTCTCCGGCCCTTGTTGTTGGACAGGGTATCACTAGTAGCATAACTTCCTGAACAACCGGGCACCTTTCAGTCGTACGACTGTCCTACTGTTCAGGCATCTTCTTACTTATTTCTCAGTTCTTCTTCCTTTCGCTTCATCACCGTTACGATGTAGTTTGCAATACTATCCCACTTTTCTTTGCTTCTTAGCATCAGCGTTATTAGATTTTCCGGAAGAATTTCTTCTTTTATCTTGCTTTGTAGCTCTTCTTTTAGTTTTTTTCCATCTTTACATTTTAACAGAGTATGTTCCACATCATCTTCCTGTCCACAGCTGTCACAAATGCTGCTATCAATTTTCTTAAATCTCCATAAATAATGTTTAAAGCAACCACGTCCGGTAAACGCTTAATTGAATTTTATTTTGTAATAACATGAGTACCATGAAACTGAGCACAAAATGGAAGACTGAACTTTAAATATTTATTTTCTTTGATCGTATTTATGTTTCTTTTCGCAAGTTTTCTTTTCCTTGAAAAGTAAAGTTCAGTCGTTTGTTTTTAACTGTGCGCAAAAATTAAAACAGAAAAGAAGAATGAATTTACGTGCAACTCTTGTTGAGGGCAAGATCTTTACCCCTTTCTCTTCGTTTAACCAAATGACGACTGATGAGCCTTTATCACCCTTCTGAATTATTAAGCAGCCCGGGTTCTTTGCCTAGCTGATGGGTTGGGGCATTAAAAAAGATTATCCGCCGGGGAGGTTTTCATTTTTTACCGTCCAACCGATGTTAATTGAAAAAGATTTTCCCTTAATTACTTAAGGGGGTGAGTAATTAAGATAAAATTTACTCCTTTGTCCTTCTTACTTTTCGCCTTTCGCTTACTCCGTCTTTTTAATTAAATGAAAACAAACATAAATATTAAAGTACTAAGAACTCTTTCAGTTCATATCTAAGCCTACCTCTGCTTTGCCTCGGCGTTTTATAGGATTCCATTAGGATAATGACATGCTTCAGGCGTTTTGCTGATTTTATATTTAGAAATTGTTTTATTTTTGACGAGTAAAGGGTGTGCAAGTGTAATACCATTCCAGTCAATTCGAGGGAACAACATTGAGTAAACAACTATTGCATTAATACGTTTCTCGAGTGTGACTAGAATATCGCTTGTATCGGCCGGCGGTCTTATTAGCGAATTTCCATAGGAAAGGTAAGCTATTGTGAGACCTAAGGTCGGGAGTGGTAAATGAGCACCGATCATGGTCCCCAGAACAAGTTTTGGAGAGTCATTAAAAATAATATACATTGTTAAAAAATCTGATAAATTAAAACTACTTTTTACTTTCTCACTATACTATATAGTATAGAGAAAGTATAGTGATCGCAAAAAAATCGATGTTGAGATTTTTGTGGAAATAACCGTTTTGGGACTCCTTGAGTCCAAAAAAGTATTTTTTACAAAATATCTGTATGGATGTCTGTATGTATACAAAGCTAAAGCGAAAACTATTCCATCGATTTCGAAAAAATTTACACCAAACATGTCAATTAGGCCTATATAGATGCACGAAAAAGGGTTTTGAATTTTTTTAAAAAAAAAACCCTTTTTGGCCAAAAAAAACCCCAAAAAATCTGTTTTTTAAAATAAAAAACGCCTCTAACGATTTTGATGAAATTTGGCTTATTTTGTAGCCCTTATTGTACCCTACCTTATGCAGAAAACCGTATCCTTTCCAAAAATTCTT
The DNA here is from genome assembly GCA_018207615.1 of Philaenus spumarius. Lineage (NCBI taxonomy): Eukaryota > Metazoa > Arthropoda > Insecta > Hemiptera > Aphrophoridae > Philaenus > Philaenus spumarius. The sequence continues at coordinate 5,300 of JAGFPH010014257.1, read as the reverse complement.
GTTTAGCTAGTAATAATAACTAATTTTGGGGGGGGTTTGGCCAAAAAGGGGGTTGTTTTTCAAACCCTTTTTCCGTTCATCTATACAGGCCTAATAGACGTGTTTTTTGCAAATTTGTTCGAAATCAATCGAATAATTTCCTCTCTAGCTAATAATAATAATATTTATTAGTGAATTTCCTACTTTAATATCACCTCTCAGCTACCCCACCTACAATTATGAAGTCACAATGAATCTGTGTAATAATTTAAATATTATTATATAGGATAATATATTAATAATAATATTAAATATTACCTTTTAATGTTCCGTCTTGTGACTTTTTTGGTCGTTCGAATGTTTTACGACGCGTTTCGGGACCGCAATCCCATTGTCAAGTACACTTACACAAACACAATAAAACACATAACACGTTTAAAAAACACCACAGTTACAACACTTTTAAAAAAACCTGTGATGATTGTGACAATATTTATGTGGGACAGACGGGTAGGGCATTCAAAGACCGTTTTAATGAACATTTGCCGCATAAAAACAACCACAAACTAAAATCTAACTTTGCTCAACATTTAATTGACAGTAATCATTCATACACTAATTTCAAAAAAAATCTTGTTCCACTTCATATTTGAAAAAAAGGTAGACTTTTGAACGAATTAGAAGAATTCGAATATTATTCAAAGTGACTTGGAATCCAAGAATCATGCAACTAAAATTTAAATATGTTTGTGAGAAAGTATGTGCCAGTTCCTGGTACCGTTTATTGTTATTTCCTACAATTTTCATTTCAAACTAAAGGAACAATATAATATGGAACACCAGACGTTTACCTTAAAATATAGTAAGCCTTTTTTGTTGAATTTTTTATTGCGTTTGTCTTTATCTAAAAAAAAAACTGTTAATTATAAAGAATAATTACCTGATTACTAACGCGTTTTGGTTAAAATTAAAACGTATCCTATTTTATATTTACTAAGGTCTCCAGACCTGCTAACTCCGCTCGCCAACCCCGGCGGCAACCCATGGCGAAGCAAATGCAAATAGATTATTCTATACTCTGATATTTTCACTGAAATGACGTTTGAGCGGTGACCTATACACAGCTAATGTAAGACAGAGATCGAAATAGACACGAAAAACTCCAATAATTCGAACTGTGCCGTTATTCAATTTCCGCGCTATCAAAATATTACGTTCCACCAAGATATTACGTTAGACAAATCCAGTCTTCTTTACCGACACTACTCGAGTTCTTGTAGTCTTCTTTTTAGCCCGCTAGGCGGCGACTCTGTACAGACACCAACCGTTAATGCAGTCCTGCTCTCTGGACCCGTTTTAGACTAGCCATGCAACTTGTTGAAGGCAGCGATTGATTCCTTTGTGACTCAAGTCTACAGACGCCATGGTTTAGTGCCGTTCTTGTAACACTTTTGTAATGTTTTTGTCGTGGGTTTTCATGAACCACAGTGCGTTGTTAATATAAAATGTTTTATACTTAAAGCCCATTTCAACCAAATACAGAGTATAACTGGTCCAAGTACAAGATGGAGACTTAGAAATGTTCTGCTTTTAAAACAAAACTTTACCTTCTGACCATCTATGCAACTTCTATTGTTTAATTTCGGCGACAGTGCCTAGTGCTTGAAATAGCTACAATCAAATCACCAGCTACCTTTTAAAACATAGCTATGAACTATATAACAAAGTTGTACTAAAATCTGCAGTGAACATTTCCTATAAATTGTTTTTGGAATAGGTTGTGTATATTTTGTTGTCTTTGTTAAAATTATAATATATAATATATGTCTTTTGTAATTTAATCTAATTGGGAGGTGCGCTATAGCAATTTTTGGAACTACAGTTCTTCAGGGATTTTTCAATCAAAATTCTAATAGTTTTTTTTTTATTTATTATAAGAGAGACGTCTCACCATATCATTAAACGCAATTATTTTTTATTATTTAATTTTACTTAACATTAAGGTTGGCCAGCAAAATAAATGTTACTTATTAATAAATCCATGGTACTATATGTTTAATTTTTGTAATTTGTATAGTTAATAAATTTGTATTTATTATTAATGGGGAGGGTTTTTCAACTTTTATATTTTTTGAGGAGGGATCTTTTAAATTCAACAAAATAATTATTGTAAAGCTAAACTTTTTTAAATTCTTTTTTGTAATTAAGGGCGTATAAATTTAAAACTTTGTTATTAAGGGCATGTCATTTTTTTATAAATATATTTAAAAATATATTTTTCTTTTGATTTTGGTCAATAAAATAAAATCTAATCTAACTTCTTCTTTATTGAGTTGACCAGAATATATCTGATTAATGTTTGTGAGTGATCAGCTAAGACATTTCTGCAGTTTGGCGAGTATTGTTTTCAAGGTAAGTCTTTTGAACATGTACAGTCTATGCGGTCCAGTATAGCTTCCATATATTTTTTTGTCGTTATCCGAGACTGGTACAGAATTGTGGCATGCGTTGTAATTTCACCATTAATATCTAAAATAATCAACAATCAACATTTCTACAAATTTGTATAGTACCAACTAAAGGAAACATTATAATATGTAACACCAGATGTTTGACGTAATACAGTAAACCTTTTGTTTGATTTTACCTAATCTAAAAAAATTGAAGAATAATTACCTCATTCTAAATTTGCCAAATTGGTTGCAAATAAACGTGTTTTGGTTTATTGAAGGCCTGAACAAAAATTATGTTAAGTTTTTGATCCAAATCAGCTGTTTTATTTGTAATATATAACAATAGATACTTGAATAGAATTATAATACAGTAAGCATTTTTCGTTGATTTTTGTTTTCGTTTGTATTTAGTTTGTTGATCTAACCTAAAAAAGTATTGGTTGTGAAGAATAATAAACTGATTATAAATTTGAAGTCAGTTATAAAGTCAGCTTTAAAATAAAAATTTTGCAAAATCCTTTCTTTGTGGGTGTTTATGACTACTGTCGGGAGCACGAAATAAGGCGGGTGAGAATTTTTGCGCTGTTGCCAGATATGGGACTGGCAAAGCGAGAAACGGTCGAAAATCGCTTGCTCTGAGCCACGATCTGGCAACACTGGATGCTCGGTGTTGCCAGATCGTCCCGCCGTGCTCGCGACTGTACATAAGAATGTGCTTTTAAATTTTCGTATTTGTCTCCACGCAGTATTGTTTTGCTCCGTGAAAGTAAATCAGCGAGTCAGTCAGGAAATAGCCGATTGTATACATATATATAGATTACATTATAAAATAAACCTGCTGTGAACAAGGACCGACAGAACTGACCTAATCGCAGCCTATATGCCTACCAGGCAATTTATTTTGTAGACTTTATTTTAACTTAGCATCGAGCTACTTGGAAGATTTTGCTAACCTCAAAAAATCAATGGGGTAACTTGTAAGATACGAATGGTTGTCAAGCCACAGACAAGATTGCGTATACAGTATTTGGGCCTAACCGATAGGCGCAACTCCTGGTACGTGATGTTTTTGACCGCAAAATAGTTTTTGTTGGTTCAGCGTATCGCACGCCCAGTGAGAGTTAATTCGGACGGTGGGAAGAGGTCATGCATGGTCGAGATCGGGCCCGTTGAAAGCAATTTGTCTTCTTGTTCGCAATCGATTTTTGCAATCATCACAGTGGGCAGTATGGTGTAGTTTACAGCCATTGTTTGATAGAAGGAAACTTCCGCGTAAGGACGTGAACGAAATTAATAACATAAACCGATAAATCAACAATTTATATTTTTGGATGAAGTTGTTTTTGTATTATTGTAATTTTTGGTTACATTGCTTATCTGTACAATTACTGTATAGGCGATGTACTTTGCTATTAGAAAATATGGTTTAGGCATATATATCCAAGTCAATATTTGCTTAGTAATAAATTGCTCCGCCCCAAACTTTCGAGTCAGTTTTTTTTTTTTTTAAGGATTTGAGGCGTCTGGTTTCAAAATCAACTACATCACTAATTTAAATTTTATGGCAAATTTTGTAAGTCCAAAGTGACTTTTATAAGGGGGAGAATGTGTAACATTCAATGCGAATCACATCATGCTTATTCCTTAAGGTAAAGTTAAGGGTTAGTTTCAAATTGAATTAAGTCATAGAGTGAGATTCAAAAAGATTTACATCCGACTTCGCCGGCAAAGAATGAACTTCAAAACGCACTACATCTGATTTAGCCTACTGCGCATTGATCTGGCGCATCAGGTGACATAGCTCTGTAGTTGTTATTGTTAGATTGTTAGTGCTGTTACTACTAAGTGTTGTAATTAGTCTGGACAAGATTTTATAATTTTGTGTAAAGTTGTGTAATCGTTATTATTTTCCGTAAGTGTTCTGTGTAACAAAATGGATATACATCCTACTGTAAATCCCCAATCAGACAGAAAAAGGCCTAGACTTTTAATATTGGATTTGGCACACCGGGTACTGACGAATGCATTTCTCTTACAGAACTGATTAAACATTCGACCAATCCTACTAATAAACAAACTTGTATCACCGAATTAAGAGTACATAAACTTAAAGCAAAGTCTTTTTATTTGTTTCTTAAGGAAAGCAGAGATGACTTAATTACAATCAGCTTCGACTGCCAAAAAAATCAAGTCCTACCACGTGTTCAGGAACAAAGTGCCTACTATTCTCGTCAAATATATAAATATAATTTGACAATAGTAGTAGGTCACTCCAAAAGTAAGCTAACAAAAGACAATGTTTTTGTGTATCATTGAGAAGAGAACCAGTGCAACAAAAGTCCTAATGAAATCATCTCAGCAGTGTATAATTGCCTCTGAAAATGCCTAAGAAAATCCCCCAGGAGTTCCTGTAGCAAATTTAAAAGTAAAGGATGTCACCAAATTGTTGGCCAAACACTTCGGCAATGATTGGAGATCACAGCAAGTTTTGTCTTTCTACAGGGATATTGAGCAGAATAGCAATGCCTCTGGTAGTAATTATACAGAAGAAAATAACTTTGCACAATGTGAACACGACTGTGAGGACACAGATTTAGTAGTGCAAACATAATTATTTTAATAAATATTGATAAAAACTTGGTGTTTTTAAAAGAACTTTGAGTTTTTGTAATTAAAATACTTTAACATATGTCTTATTGCTTTATTTCTTTTCAACCCAAATTACTTAAAAAAAGGTTATTTTCAAAACGAATTACAACATTGAACAATTATTTTAAACTAATGTTATTCCAGCGTGTAATTATACCAAAATTCGGCTTATACAGGGTGGTTATAAATTATTGTACACATTTTAAGATTGAATAAATA